>JARVJO010063755.1:0-18224 GCA_031762555.1 Cynodonichthys magdalenae | reverse complement strand
CTATAGAGAAGAATCTTGTTAAAACATCCCTGACTTTAACCAGAGTCATGAAGAAATTAGCTTCTCAGTTACAGAAGAACAAAATTTATGTACAAATAATAAAACACTGCATGATATTGTAATGCTGTTTTAATATTTTCATTTGTTTAATAAATACACTGGGTTGATACAACTTAGTACATGTTTGATTACTTTTTGAGATATGTCTATTTTGGACTTGTAGCCCCCCCTGGAAAAAAACCCACCAGCCGCCACTGAAAGCAACTATTTTATGTATTTTATTTCCCTTTTATTTAACCAGACAAATCCTATTGTTTGCCTGAAGGCAGACCAACATGTGTTTTTGGAATGTGGGAGGAAACGGAATTAACCGGAGAAAACCCACGCAGGCAGGAGGAGTACATGCAAACTCCACACAGACAGACCTATTGCTGTGAGGCACCTTTAAGCTGCCGTGCCGCAGCTCGTCCGTAAGACGAAGCCTAATGAACTTCTGCATAACTGTTACTAAACTGTTTGCTGAAATGCTTGAGTTTCTACATGTAAATATTATCACACGCTGCTGTGTGGCGTTTGCTCTGACACTGTATAGCAGACTGACACTTGTTATATTCCAGCCTCAGTAGCTCAATCCTGCAGGGGTACGCTCACTTAATTCAGTTTTAAATTCGAAAAAAATATGCACTTCATGCTAACTGCCGCTCTATTAGTCAGCCACCTTCTCCACGGAGTGAAAGTGCTGTTCTGTAGAAAAGACGTAAGATAACCAAAGTCTGATTCTACCTTTAGAGAAAGTAAAAGGCAAAATGCGCAGCTGCTTCAGCTGGTCTGCTGTCATTAAGATGAATAGAAAGTTTTTTTTAGGTTTCAGTTCTCAGGTTGAACTGACATTTTTCACTTCTACCTGAGTGCTTTCTTTTAATTTATTCAATTTTGTTCACTGTTCTTGCATGGTGAACTTGCCAGTGCCTCCATAACTAAACAGATCATTAAAGAAAGAAAATAATCTCATATCTTTCATGCCCCGAGGCATCTTAAGTTAAACTTAATCAGTTGTTTGTTTCATAAATGAAAGCATGAGATTTTTTAACTTAATATTTGACTGTTTCTTGATTTATCTCCTGCCACTGCAGGCAATGGCAGAGAAATAATATTTTTACTCATATCTGTGGTTACGTGTGTGTTTGTACAATTATTAAAAGGTCTTATAAATAACAGAATGGATTTTAATAAAATGTTCATAAAAGAATAATTGGATGAACATCAGATTCACTTTTAGACAACAGAATTCAAGATGGCCGCCACAGCTAATCAACTTTAACCTAGGCAAGAAAGGGTTTAAGTCAGTGAATTTTACTGATGTTAAACAAAAGTTGTGTATGGTAATTCACAACACATACCCCAAGAGCTAACAGTTAATGTGAGAGATCACCATATCACATGAGAATGTGCATAATGAAATTTTCAAGGTTTGACCAAAATAGCTAAACTCTGTCTTTACTCAGCTTAAGAAGATTTAATTTTAAAACTGGAACAATGAAAGGCATTCCAATAAGAATGTCTAGGCCTTTGTTTTTTATTACAGTCCTGTCAAAGTGACCTCTCAAAATGTAACATCATTTACACAAAGCAAAACATCTGTGACAAACATCCAAATAACTAAACCATAGAAATGAAGGAAAACACAGAAATAATCATGTCCCTGAATCTGTATAAGGTCTATAAGCAACGTCCTCATGGTTGAAGACGAAGTTTGCACCTAAATAGAAAATGCTTCTATATCAGTTTACGACATAAATAACCTAGACGTTGTAATAATACATCACAGCAGGGCTTACATTTTTTTTTATTTTTTTTTTATTTTTTTAAACTAATTTGTTAAGTTGCAGCAAAGTGTTTTTTTTTTATTCAGCTAGAGTTTCTGCTCCTGCCATTATGAGAGGGTCAAGGTGATATGCATTCAATCAGTAGGGTTTAAATGCTTCAAGGGCACCAACTATTTATGTATTGGAAAATCAAAATGAAGGCTGAATTTACAAAATATAACAAAACTCTTGGAGCAGAACATGGCATCTGTTGTGTGTGTGCAGCTATCTATGCTTGCAGCAAGAGTTGGTGTCAATTGTAGACCATTGAGGGATTTCCTCATGTGTCTTTGGATTATTAGACTTCTAAACATAAATATAACAAATAATAATAATACATTTTATTTGGTGGCGCCTTTCTGACACTCAAGGACATCGAACAAGCAGCAAAATAGAATAAAACATAAAAAGAAAAACATGTGTGCATAAAAAACATAAAAACTCAACAAAATCAAATTACAAAACTTAAAATCAACTAGGATAAGTGAACATAATGTAGTTTAAAACTAAATATTTTGTGCCTTCAACAAACAGCATACTGTGTGGTTAGTGTCGGGACAAGTTGGTTTTTAATTTGTGATTGGCTTAAAGAGTAATTCTTCTCAGCTTTTATCCACTTAACTTTTTGTGTTGCTTCCAAATTCAGTCAGACACACTTCTGAACAGACTGCAACAGGCTTCCACCTCTCCTTTCAGTAACAGTCAGCAATGAAAATGCCTGTGACAGTATTAGCAGTGAGACAGTAACAAGGTGATGCCATGGTAAATGAAGAAGCTAGAATAGCCCATAGATTCTGAGCCAGGAAAAACACCAGTGATGGAAAAATTTACAGTTAATGTTTGCTTCTATAGTATTAATTAATCCCAAACTATTTAAAATTCTTACATTAGGTATACACTTAAAAATGAGAAAATCTCTGAAGAAATTTTGAAGGATGCCAGTGTATCCATCCGTCTATTATCTTCCGTTTATTCTGAGTCGGTCATGGGGGCAGCAGCTTGAGCAGAGAGGCCCAGACCTCTCTTTCCCCAGCCATCTCTTTCAGCTGATCTGGAAGGATTCCAAGGCATTCTCAGGCCAGCCGAGAGACATACTCTCCAGCGTGTCCTTGGTCTTTCCCCAGGGTCTCGTCAGACCTCCCTAGGGAGGCGTTCCGGGGGGCATCCTTACAAGATACCCGAACCACCTCAACTGGCTCCTTTCGATGTGGAGGAGCAGCAGCTCTACTCTGAGTTTATTCCGAAACTGAACTGAAATAATTGAACTTCTCACTCTATGATTAAGGGAGAGTCCAGCTACCCCACGGAGAAATCTCATTTCAACCACTTGTATCCGTGATCTGGTTCTTTTGGTCACTGCCCAAATTTTGTTGCCATAGGTGAAGGTAGAAACGTAGACCGACTGGTAAACAGAGAGCTTTGCCATACAGCTCAGCTCACCTTTCACTACAACAGACCTGCACAAAGGCTTAAAAACTGCAAAAGTTTCACAGAACCATCCATTCTTCCCTCACTCGTGAACAAAACCCTAAGATACTTGAACTCCTTCACTTGAGGCAGAACCTCACCCAGAGTTAGCAATCCACCCTTTTCCAACTGAGGATCATGGACTCAGATTTGGAGGTGCTGATCCTCATCCCAGCTGCAATCTGCTCCAGTGAGAGATGACGATTATGGCATGATGATGCCAACAGGACCACATCATCTGCAAATAGCAGAGATGGAATCCTGAGGCCAACAAAGAGGACTCCCTCTTCTCCTGGCTGTACCAAGAAATTCTGTCTGTGAAGATTATGAACAGAATCGATGACAACGGGCAGCCCTGGTGGAGTCAAACTCTCCCCCTGAAGGGGTCCGACTTACTTTCGGCAATGTGAACCAAACTTGCACTGCTTGTATAGAGACAGAATGGCTTGAAACCATGGACCAACAATCCCATATTCGCGGAGTACCTCCACAGTACCTCAAGGAATAATGTGGCTACATTGCCTAAAATTACTTGTATTTTTATTTATAATAATCCGAACTAGGAAACTAAAGGGAAACAAGATCAAAAGAGATTTCTAAACTGCTGTCAGTGGCTCATTATGGTCACCATGGAAGCAGCACACCTATGTCTCTCACTCCCTGACAAAAAACTTGTCAGAAAGAAAGAAACAGACTAAAGATTGGGCCTCAAACACAGCAACTGTGCAAAAATGAGATATTATAGTGATATCTTAACTTGCCAATTAGGTTAGTAATCATTCAGGTGATTTTAGTCCTTTCATTGTCAGATGATGTTTGATATTTTTTCCAGTACATGTTGTAGAAGCAGGAAAAACTTCAGAAAACTGGTTTGCTCAGATTTGCCAGGAATATTAAGAGCTTTTAAAAACACACTGGATTTAATTTGAACATTTAGATCAAAATTACAAGGTCTGCCTAGCTGCTAATCTTTGGCCTGTATGTGTTCCATAATCTCTTTCTTTAGCTCAAAAGCTCTTGTGAGATAATTATGAGTAAAGCACTAAATACTTAGTATCAAATTGTAAAATTCTTGGGCTTTTTGTTTTTTTACAAGAGGAATTACTCCTGCTCATAAAAAAGATGAAATATGTTGCTCTTTCTTTTTTGTTACCTTGGCCCATGTTGGCGTCTTTTTTTATCATTGTCTCCTTAGAAATGTTACTATAAAAAGAGTGATGGTGAATTTTATGGCAAATTTCTAACCATATTCACTTTTATGTTGAGACAAAATGGAACAGTGGATCTATAAAACACATCTCTACAGCCTATGAAATCTAACAAAAGAAAGCATTAAGCTTTACTTCATGCTGTCTTTTTCCACTGTGTGTTAAAAGGAACAGCCTTTTGTAGATGATGAGCTACACCTATGAGATTTGAAAATCACTACCATCTTGTGGGACTAAGTCTACCCAAGAGTGTTTGAAAGGTAATATCTGTATGGGTCCCAGAAATAACGTGGACATGCAGCTAGAGTAGCTTTCTATAAGTCTGTGCCATTTTGTGTCAGCAGCTGGTATCGGAGATCATTGACCTGGGATACATTCAACATTGGTGCATTAAGTCTGCATTTGTATCCCGGCAGGACTGTAAATTTGGAGATAGTTCCCTATTCTTGTTCCAGTTTTGCAAGTCCATTTGCCTAATATACATCTTCCAGTATTTGATACCAAGCTCTCCTCTGCCACTGAAAGCACAAACCTAGTCACAGGGCTGTGTTTTTCTCTGGTCCTAGGATGCTAGCTGACTGACATCCACATATCTGGTCCTTGGATGTGTCCCATGTCTGATGTAGGTGATTGGTCTATCACATTGTAAGCCAGTGCCAACACAAGAGCATCTTTACTGATTTACTTCTTGGAGTAGCATTCTTTGCAAACGGAAATGGCTTAATGTCAGCTTCCTCATGGGTCAACCCATAGACTTGGATAACCCTAGACTGAGCCCCGTCTATCTCTCCCACTCCATGTGGGACAACATGGAGGAGCAAATCGGCGACCTAACAGGGCAACGGCTCACAGTCGTCATAGCAACTATTAAATAAACAGCAAGCCCGACTGGATCTGTTTCACAAATTATCTTTAATATTTTAAAATAAATTAATAACTATGTTAATTTCGTCCAACAATCATGTAAAACAGCAGATATATACCAGAAAAATATTTAATTTATAAGCAACAATGATCTAAACCAGACTTGAAGTCAGCAGTAACATAGACTTTTTAGCTAGTTGAAAAATTTTGACTTCAACGAGAAATAAAGTATATTTATAATGTCTTACTGTCATAAATAATAATAATAAATATTTACCAGTCAATACTTAAACAATGTTGTCTGCATACCTGATGAAACTAGTCTCTAATAATATTAGCTAACCATCTCCTCAACAGGTCAGGTTCTTCTGACAGAAACCTAAAAAAACTTACATTTATAATATTATTTTACACTCTGTAGGTCTAAATATTACCTAAATCAGAGGACAAATCAGTTTGTAATATTAAAAATTTGTGTTCAATTGTAGCATGATTCAGCAGAGTGCTACATTCTGTGTTACTTCAATAAATGCTACACAAACAAGCTAATCTGCTAACCAGTTCAATAAATAACAGTGATTACATTGACTTTATAAGCTTATTTTCATTTTAAAATGTTACATTATGGTCTGGTCAGATCACATTGAGGTAAAAAAAAAATCAAATCTCCTTACTTACATTGTAAAATGTGAAGTTTTCCTAGTTCACTTATGTTGGTAAAATCCAACATACACAGCTTTCTGGAATTATTTAAAACATTAGATAGATTAGTTACACTCTAAAATACAATTAATAATTTTGTTAATAATATTTTTAATAGTTTTTATGATTTCTACAACGTCAGTCCTTTTTTTCCACTGTTACCACAATGTACAGTAAATTCAGACTGCTTAGCTTCAATTTAATTCAATTCAATTCAATTCAATTCAATTCAATTACCATTCAGCCACTTCGCTTCTACAGTAGATCACACGTTCACAACCTTAGTTACTTCAGAGGGGTTCAGCCATCCTTGCAAATCTTCAACCAAGACACAACTGTCTTGAGAATGAGTTTGGTACATGCACACTCAAGCTTCTGTCCAGACTTTTGTTTCTTTCAATCTTCTGGCACTAATCTAATTATAGTTGCTTTGCTGCAAGATCACTGGAGCATCTCAGTCTTATCGTCTAACCTTCTGTCTAGTTGTGATAGTCATTCACAGAGTGCAGTCATTAAGTCCTCTTCTTTCTCTTTTTGCATTCTTAATGGAGACTTCTTTGCAGACATCAAATACCACATAAATGCAGCTGCAACCTGATCCTATCTGGAGCACCACTGAAAACAGCAACTCTGCAAAGTTACCAAAAGTTCTCTGATCAGCGTTCGCTCTGTGAACAAGAGTCCTCCCATCAACAATGCTGACTGTCTGTCTCGGTATAACCTCAACCGGTGTTGACTACTTTTCAAGGAATCTTGCCATTGATCATTTACTTATCTTTTTCAAAGTTGCGTCACAGTTAGTCAATGCCCACGGTATGGGTTCCAGTGGATACTCTAAAACCTTCTTCACATTCAATTTACTGGAACCAGCGATAAGGACTATGTGTCCAAATATCTTTTGGTCAGTTTTGAGAAGTACTTCCTAAGATGACCTTGTTCTGCTTTTTTGTAGTCCTCTGAAAATCACTGTATGTTTTCAGCTTCATCTTGGTAATTGGATCACTATCATGAAGGAGTCATATTTTTCCATTGACAGGGTAAATTCTGTTCTACAGAAAAAAGTTCTATGGTCTAGATAAGGTTTAGATGTATGGTTTTTCTTTCAATGTATAATAAGCAGCAACAAGAATAATATTTTGCTGCCTGATAAACAAAATGAGCATTTAACTTTTAAAAATGGACCTCTTTTACCATTTTTTTTAGATTTGTTCATGATTGTCCATGATCCATAATGCTTGCCTTTTAATTTTCTTCTTAAAACCATCACTCTTAACTAAGTACCTGAATTTGGTAATGGAAATCTGTCTGGCTCATCAACTATTCTACCCTTCTTTTCAGCTAAGAGTCCTAGTTAACTGTTGGCACTTTTACTTGGATATAATCACCTGAAAATGTGAGCTTTGTTGTCATAAAATTGCTAAAAGGTGGCTGTGGAGCAATGGTATGGCAGCCGACTTGGGATCAGAAAGTCCCATGTTCAGTTCCCCATCATGCCCACTCGTCATGGTGTCCTTGAGGAAGACCCCTAATCTCAACTGCTCCCCTAGTGCTTACATATCTGCTGCTCCACTTGAGTTTGTCTCACTTGTGAGGTCAAATAGAGAACAGATCTCATCATTGTATTGAAACATGCATTGATGACAATACAAAGTACATTTACGTATTGTGTTTCTGATTTTAAAATAATTCAGTTATTTGGGTTGCATCAGAGACCCTGTTCAGTCCTGTGAACACTGTGAAATTAACTTCAGCTCTGTGTTTAATTAGGTGGATGTAATACAGCAGAAAGCTGCTCGTGTTGTTCTTGAAAGTTCAAAAAAGCAATCTGTATTGAGAAGGATTCTAAAATGTGAAAAAAACGTCCACCTTTAGCAAACAAACAAACCAAATCTGAGGTCACATTCTGTCGCATCAGATCCTACAGCTTGGCTCAAGACATTATTTTTAGACTTCCAAACTAAAAGTGGTCTAAAGTGAAGACATTTTTTAATTGCATTGCTAGAGTTCACACTTGTATTGAGTGTTATCTGAATGCAATTGGATCACACAAAACAACTGTTAGTACCATATCTGAACAAGGCCAGTGTCTCTTGCTTGCTCTTCCTCTTTTTAACAGCTTTAGATGTACTCAGAACAAGAAAAAAGCTGCAAGGTGGAGGTTTTATGTAAACACCCGTACTATTCTTTTCTTCCGTCGGCTTCTTTTGATTTCATTTATGAATTGTGTTTTGTTTTTTATTATATGCATTTTTTTCTTTTGTTTTAATGAAATAAATAAACTTAACCGTAGTCGGGTCGCGGAGCCAAAAGGGCTAGGAGAGAACCTCAACATCTCTTTCCCTATCTACACGTTTAACTCATCCTGGGGGACTTGGACCAAAGAGGATACATAGTCCCTCCAGCGAGATAGTTTTTGTTAGTTAAATTAACTTGTTTGATAGGGGACTCTGGATTTTGACATTCAGTTGACCGTTCGTTTTGTGATATTGCAGATAGTCAATCCAGAACAAAAAATATACACAAGATTTAATTATCATCAAATATTTTGATATATATTTAAGGTTACTTCATGTCTATTTTTTAATATTCATTGTTTTTTTTCCAATAATTACAATGATTGTTAATGTCCAAAACTGGTCCAATGAAATGATCACGTCTTATCTTCCCCAGGCGTTTTCTTTGATATTCAGTTATCTCAGTCTTAAATGACTGAGCGATGACCTTCTGGTGATTTATAATAGTCACCACTGGTTTTATTTCAGGGGATTTTTCTCGCCTTGACAACTTCAAAGCCTTCAACGCTGAGAACAAACATCTTCAGGCTCGTAAGAATCTTTATTCTTTCTCTTTAATTATTCATCAGCTTTAGCTGATCTTTGACAGTCATTATGGTGACCGCATAAACCAATCTGCAATTTTCTGACCAAATGACCACCGACATCATCTGTCTTCTTTTCTTTTATAAGGTCACATCAGACCTGAGCTTTTAGATCTGTGATGGAAGGAAATTTGAAGTCGCAGACTTTGTTAGGTGTTTTTTAGATTCAATCTGACCTACATACATTGCTGAGCAAAAGTCTTAAACACCCCTAAACTTATTAATAATTTGCTTCCAAGAAGCCAGACATTTCTGCAGTCTTTGAAAGTGGTCTTGATCAAAGTTCTTCAGATATTTGGTTTTTCAAGGTTTTTCATTGAACTTTGGCTACTTTTCCACTAATTTTCAGGCCAGTTCTTGTACCTGACCATGGCAACACCATGCACAGCATGTGCTTAGAAATAAAAGGAGACAAGTGTAGAATGAAAGAAATGTCAGGGCTAAAAGAAGTTCTATAGTAGATGAATATTATTTAGAACTGTATCCCTCACAAAAATGAAAGTAAAATCCAGTAAAGATCTAAAAAGTTCATTATCCTTCAGCTGATTATCTACTGAATGACAGGTTTTTGGCTAATAGCTCTTTGGGAATCACTTGTGTTACCTTTGATAGATTCAGGAAAAAATAGAAACCATGTAAGTCTGATCTAGTAACAATGTGCCAATGGACTCAATTTTCTCTGCAACTTGTCTGTTTTAAATTTTACTACAACAAAGAGTCATCCCTTAACTTTAAGAGCCTTTTATTGTGAGTGATTCATAGGTCAGAGTTTGGTGGTTTAACAAACATTCTCATGAAAGTGGTCAAGTATTGGGGTGAAAATCAGTAAAAAAGTATCCTGAATCAAAAGAACTACTTCAAAAGACCTTCAGAAAGCAAAAAGAACATTTAACAAGATCAGTTAAAAAATACAATTTAAAAAAATCAATAAAGATTTCATTTTGTGCACAAAATTGCAGGTTTCTGTCTCTAGTAAAATACTTAACTACGATAAATAGGTTTAAAATTCTAGTATTTAAAGAAGTTCGAAACAAGACTGAACAAACGAAGAAAAAGAGGAAAAGAAAAGAAGCAAATACAGGATTATACACTCGCAGGCCACTTTATTAGATACACTTGTTCAATTGCTTGTTAACACAAATGGCTAATCAGTCAATCACACATCAACAACTGAGTATTATTGAACATGAAGACGTGGTGAAGACGACCTGCTGAAATTCAAACTTGGCGTCAGAACAGAGGGGTTTGAATGTGGTACGGCTGTTGGTTTGAGTAGTTTAGAAACCGATGGATGAGCTGCTGGAATATTTATACACAATAAACAACAACAAAGCCTTGTTCATGTCAAAGGAGAAAGGGCAGAATGGTTTAAAGTTGCTCAAGTAGCCACTTGTTACAAACAAAAGTCTGCAGAATACCGTTTCTGAACACAGACACAAGGATGGACGTCACCAGATCTCAATCCAATCAGTTTACCTGTGGAACCTGGTGGAACCGGAGACTCTCATCAGCTGATAAATTTGTATTAGTTTGGTGATGATATCATATAAATATGGACTAAAATCTCTGATGATTCTAACACCTTTTTGAATCTATTCCACAGTTCTGAAGGCAAAAGGGAGTCCAATCTGGTACTAACAAGGTGTCCTTAATAAAGTGGCTAATGAGTGTATGTCGATAGATGTTTACAATGCAAATACGAACCAGTTTGCTTTTCTAAAGGAGTGCTCCATTTTAGATGCGACACCGAAAAGTGAATAACTTTTCTTGCAGTTTGATAATTTTTTTTCCCCGAAGCCTTGACAATTTCTACACAATAACCTGTACAAGACATTGATCAGCTGAATGAAAGGGGCTATAAAATCTCTGTATGGGATAATCTTCTGCCTTTTATTTGCTGTTCATCATCTCAGCTGGTGGACAGAATGTCTCCAGTTCAGCTCAGTGGGGAAACTGGCTGCCTGTGGGGCATGTGTGTGCTACTTTTCTTTGTATAAAACTTTTGCTCAATTGCTCTGACTTTCTGTAGTGTCTCTTTGTACACTGGAGTATCAAAAGGACAAAACAAGACATGGTGTCTTTTCAGTACAAAAAGATTGTGATCTTATTGTAACACTGGCTGCGTCAGACTGACGTATGTTCAACTTAATCCATGAGTCAAATGAGTTATTTTTGTTATGGCTTCTTTTTTTTAAACAAATATTTAGCATTTTAGCTGCATTGAGAAGTTATTTTGTTGTTGTTGCTGATGCTAGAATAAGTGCAAAGTTGAAACTGATTCTTTTTCTTTGCTTAAGATGTCATAGCTGCAGTCCCAACCGGATATGATTGTCATTTTTGGATTTTTCCAAGGATCTTCTTGGGAATTTAGCTGAAACTTTTCCATGAAAATTACTTATTTTTGAATCTGTGCCGGTTGGGGGAGTTCCGGTGGTTAATCTGGCACTTTTAGATATCTGTCATGATGCAGAACCATGTCATGGAGGAAGACGTTTGCATGTTGTAGCTGCTGCTGAAAGAGTAACGTCTGAAGGATTGTCAAAGGGAGTAAACTAGTAAACCAAAGAAAAACAAAATCATTTAGAATTCAGTTAGAATTCAATTAGATCTTTTTCACTAAGACATGACTGCATGAACATATTTTAAATTCTCATTGCCTCACTTTTGGCTGCTAGGATTCAGTGGTGGGCCATGCATTTTACACCTAGGACTTCAATTGTGGGGTAGATGCAAGGAGGGAGTAGGGAGGGAAGGACGAGGAGGTGGCACACTTATTTTCTTACCGACCGCTGATTCACATGTTGTGCTGTGATTGGCGGAGGTCTTGATGTGGGCGGAGATGGCCCTAATCGGAGTTGGTGTGTGGACGGAGTTTTCCCTAACTGTGATTGGTCAAATTGACTTGTCTTGTGGGGCAACTTAAAAGAGGAAGTAATAGTAAAATATGATTTGACTGTCTATGCACAGTTTAAAACAGATCAATGATTCAAATAAAAATTATTGTGAACATGTAAACATAATTTATTGACTTCAAATTTCATGCGGCAAGCACCTTCCTGTCTTAAATTCTGACTAAAATTAATATTCACGTTTTAGTTATTTTTTACGGGCTGGTTAGGGATGTTTTGACCAAGCCAAACTGTTACACGTCCCTCCATATGTACGGCGTTCAGATTTTGTGCAGCTAGCACCTTCCTTTCTCAAGTTATGTCTAAAATAATCTTAAAAAACATAGGAGCTTGCTGCCCGACCTAACCAAGCTACTCCCCGCTGCCCCCAGCTTCTTCAAACCCCCGCGTTAATCTGACCAATCACATCTTGGGCCAACTACGCCCAAAAATAAGAAACTCCTATTTAGTGACTACAGGGACCCCCTTCTCTGCAAAATAAAGGGAAATCCTGATAATTTACAGACAATCTGTACAACCTGACAAGATGCCATGGCTACAAAAATACACAGAAACGTGGAATAATGTGGTGCTCCAACACAGATAGGTGTCTCATTAGCAAGAATGAAAGTCATTGAAGCAACACAATTAACACAATTCAACAAGTTTCCTTCAACTGCAGCCACAGCTGCCACACCAATTTAACAATAGCATCAATACGGACAAAATAAACTGACAGCAAAATTAAAAATTGGAATAAAATATCGAAAAAGAAAAAATAGTAGGACCTCTGGATGGGTTCTTTGTCTCTCCTCCAAGAGACTTCTTCAGTCTGAGGAGTTTCAGGTGAACTCAGCCTTATAAGCACTGCCTCTACATGGAGGACAAACAGGTTGGTCACATGTAAAAGAGAACCATCAGCCAAACGATATTTTTTCTTTTTTATTTTGTACCTGGATTACTGAGATGCATCATATGAAATATATTTTACTTACCGAATCCGTTCACAAACTCCATCCTTATTTTGGTTCCTCTGTCATACAGGTCATCATGGTGTTTCTGTTTCAACAATAAGTCCTTTCACCACAATGAAAGTTAACTCTGATTTTCGATTCTGTTCTGATTTTGTCATATTTTTGTCGTAAGTTTTAATTTGCTGTGACATTAAGAATGTCTGCTCGGCATGGAGCTTGCAAAAGACTACAGAAATGCAATTTCCTGTTCTGACTGTTGCCCTCTCTGATCATCCAGTCGAATGACGTGAGAATGCTGTCAAAGGCCAGCTAGCAGGCTCTGGTATCGCCAGCTCAATTCAATCATCTGATTGGTCAAAGCAACAGCATCACTGCCATTTGTTTTAACCACCAGGTGCCATCACCATTCGTTCTGAAGGCCTTGCTGCAGATTGCTTTGACCCTAGTAACAGATGATGGTCCAAATTTGATCGGATAAAAGGGCCATGTAAATATATGCTACTGAAACAAAGAGGACAGGTATTTAATTATAATAGAATATATGTATGCTAAAATGTAAGGTAGTGAATCTGATTGTGTTTAGAGCAGCAGAGAAGGCTTTGTTTGCCCTGACGGTCCACCACTGCTAGGATTGCAGGAACAAAAGAGGACAGACTGCAGCCTGTTAATAATAAATAGATTGTGTAATCCTGGAGCTTCTGGACATCACATCATGTCTACTTTTAAAGTTAATTCTTGTTTTTTGAGGACACTTTAAGCTTCATTACTTCAGTTGTTGACAGCTGACAAACACAGCACCCTGTTGCATTTGCAATGATCTCTGAGGAATTGATCTGCAGCAGAAACATCAAAGGAGTGCACATTTTTGTAGTGTATCAGTTTGATCGCTTCACTTCTACCACTTGCATGTGCAGTGATTTTCATACACATTTTTGTTGGTGTTTAAACACAATCAGCTGTAAGATAATGTATGTAAAATACGTCAAGAAAAGTTTTTCTTTTCACAGTTGAGTTGTTTTACCTCCATAAATGTTTACAGCTTTTTTGTGAATGGGCTCTAATACTCCTGTAGTGCAACAGTTTGCTTCTTCATTCATAGTTTTATTTATTCCACCTCTGAGAAGGATTTGTCTTCAATTATCAGAAAGAGCCATGCAGACAACGAAACAAAGCCCACATTTTTCCTTTTAAAACTCCTGTTGGATGCACAGTTTCATTATTTTCTTTCAACACAGTGTTGCTTAATTTTGTCTGTGATCAAAAATAACCTCATTTAGCTAATGTGACAATGTGTTGGTGACAGTAGCCCACTTTCATGTTTACCCTGATGCACAGAGAAAACAACAGCAAAAGCTGACATGGTAGCTGAAAGGAGCCTGAAGCGCAAAGATGTTTAGCTCATGATGTGATTTACCCATCAGATGTGTTCCCGTTCTAGTGTTCATTTAGTCTTGTGAGGCACAATTAATTAAAGTTTTTCCACATTTAAATGTGATTAAAACCATGAGCCATGTGTTATCAGAAGAAAACCAGATAAAGATCTCTGCGTGCGCGCGCACACACACACAGGCACATTACAGAGCTAATGAGTGATCTTCCTCATGTTGACAGCGTGATGAGGTGTGGGTTGGAGCATAGCAACATGACCTCGAGGCAGGTTGAACAACATAAAGACCCTCTTCTGTTCGTCTGTCTGCAGCTTCTGGCTCAATTGTTTGTCATGTGCTTCTCTGTGACAAGTCTAGCATGTCCAGTTAGTTCTTCGAGCTCGTTTATCCTGCTTACATTTAGACTCGCATTTTTTTGACCCACGATAGAAATGTGACATCAGTTTTATGAGGGATTTATTTTTGTTTATTTCTTTTTTTTTTTTAGTTTCTCTTCCCATCAGTACATCTCATCAGATGAAGTGCGGTTAAGTTAAAACTTCATCACAGTCGAACACTAGACGTAAGATCATTTTAGGATGAGAATGGACATAGTTGTGTTGCTTCAAAATTAAGAATACACACAATCTCATGACATAATCACTAGATGCTTAGAATATGTGTTGTGAATGACTCTCAGCTACTACCACATCAAATTTTAGCTCAATATCTGTAAAACTGACAGTTATATCCACTTTTGTGTTGACTAATGTTAGCTATAGCTACAGCTAGCACGGGGTTGGCTCCAAATGTTAATCAGCTTTAAAGGTTGATTTTTTTTTTTTTTTTGAAGTCTCATTAAAATTCATCCAGTAATTCATTAGATATTTGACTAACAGACAGAGTTGACTCTGAATAGTTAATAGCCAAATTTTAAACAAAACTTTTGCACTATCGGGTAGATTTCAGAGTGTTGGAAATCAGTCTCAGCTACTTCAAAGATTGAATCAATGTTTGTATATTAACTGAATTATAACTATTTCTGTGTTCTGTAATGTCAGTTGGTAATGGCAGCCATCTTTAACAGAGTTGACTCCAAACGTGTGTTGCAGATATAAAAGTAAAACTACTTCCTATTCCTTTCCTTTTCCTTCCCTATACATCCTGTTATGTGGGATGTTTCCAGCTCTTATGCGTGCACGTATGTGGCCCCATTGGGTGTCTTAATTTATAACCAGTTTACAAAGGAAGAGACTATTCCCTTTTCTGGGAAGACTCATTTCTATATATGGTTACTGTATATCACCAGCATGCATCTAAGCAAGCGTTTTACTGAGAATGACCTTTGAGTGCTACTGATTCAGAAGATAAATTGTTAGAACTGTCCAACACTGCAGACTATAATTTTATCTGATGTATTTTTTAGCAGCAACTGGTTGAGACTAAACTCATTCAGGTATAAAGAAACACTAATAGCTGATTCTGGATTTAACTTAATGATCAGCCAATGGCTTAAAAAGTACTTTATAGTGTGTGTTTGTGTGTGTGTATATATATACAGTATTAACTAAATATCTCTGTGTTGTTAGAAACTACGTTATAGGTTAGATCTTTTTATACTTCCAAGCTAAGATAAAAAAAAAACACAATTCTTCATGTCAAATGAGGAAAAAAAGTAAGATTTCAAGCTTTTCACATAATGGGTCTGACTCATTTTATAATGAAGCTTTTTCTTAACAAAAACCATTTGAAATATTGCCAATTTTGTATAAAAAATGAAACAAACTTCTCCATTTAACTATTTTGAGTTTTTTTCATAGTTTCCACAATTATTGCATTGCATCTTTTAATGGTTCTTTACCGCCACCCACCTGGTTTTAATTGAACTCAACAGGTATAATCGAGAAGCCCCACATCTTTATCTATGTAAGGTTTAAACAAATTGTCAAAAGACGAATAAGAGAAGCACGGATCTGTAAAAAGATGAGAAGAAAATCTCTGCAGCGTTGAAATATGCTCAGAGAACAAAGTAGTTTTCGTCACCTTCAAGGAGAACCTCCTTGGATCTGACATCTCTACCAGAATGAATTATTGAGGATGAAGAGCTGTAGTCAGACAGGTATCCAATAACTCAATAGTAACTAAGACTTACAGTTCCACTGTGTAGACTGAAGGTGATAACAGGGAGGAAAGTAGTACACCTCTTACTAATTAAATCTTTATAGTTTTTATTTAGCTACACTAAAATTAAAAATAAAACACTTCTCTAAGAAATTACCAAAATGCCCTTGTCTACAATTGATTCATGACAGTTTTCTGATCTTTCCATTAAACCCTTTACCTAAAAAAACAGCATGCCTTCAGCCCAGCATGATGATCTCAGTGTCATGCTACGGGACTTACTGCTACAATAACTGAGAGTCTTGTCTGGACAGAGGGGATGTGGAGGATTATAGAGCATATCGGGAGAAATCTGTGACTCTGACTTGTCTTTAGTGGTGTACTGCATTTGATTTACTGCTACGTTTTGCACAAATGACAAACATTGTACATGCATCATGTTTTTCTCCACCATTTTTCTGTTTAAAAAAAATAAATTGTAAAATGGTCTTAAGGTTTAAAAATCTCAATGCCATCTCTTCAATAGATTGAAACCAATAATGCTATGAATTTCCTGTCTAAAACAGGCTTTATTGAACTACTTAAAGTAACCACTTGAGCTATGGCATTAAAGGAACCTAAGCCTCTTGTGAGTGTTAGTAAAAATAATGCTTTTTAAAAAAAGCCTTGGAGAGCTTCTTCAAATATAGTTAGTAATGTTAATCGATCAAAAACCTCCATATGACCCTTGGAGGCTACATAGAACATCATCAAACCTCCTTTTTTTTTTGTACACAGGATGAGATTGCTTTGTGGGTGGCAGTTCAGTTTCCTAACAGGAAGTTCTTCTGTTGATGAATAGCAGATTTCCTCAGAGGAAAGAGTGAGTGACCTGACTTTGCTTGATTTGAATATCACGGTCAGAAAAATGAATATGGCAACATCTTCTGAGAGGGAGATGTAATTCCCTAACACCACAAAATCTAAGACAATTATTTGGATTGACACAACTCTGTCAAAAGTAGTTTAATTTGAAAAAAAAAATAATTCTACTGAAAATCAACAACCCATCTTGGTCCAGACAAGACTTCATTTACACCACAGTCCACCATTTGGGTCCCTTAATTTACAGTTTAAAGCAGAAACTCCACATCTTGTTTCCTCCCACATAGCAGGCAGGCGTGGGCCAGATCTGGTGACAAGCTGGCACGGCAAGTGGTTTGTCACCTGGATGGGGACCAGGTCTGGCAATGATGACACTGTTTTTAAGATGGCATGCCACAACTGGCCCACTTGTTCTTTGGTGTAATGTGGTGCCTGACCACCTCAGGCAAACCACATCTGGGCCACTGAAGGGTCGTCATTCTTTATGATTTAAGGGCTAGGGGGTGTCCCGATACCAGTTTTTCTCAAACTATGAGCATTTCAGTTTGGATACCAACTACGGATACTGAGTACTTACTGAGTTAGAATTTAAATATTACCCAATAATTATAAAAACACATTTATTTTATGTAGTTTAGTTTAGTTTATTAAAGATCCCCATTAGTTATTACCTCAGCAATAACTATCCTTCCTGGGGTTCACATACAAACATAATATTAACAATAACATCACAATGACATAACAATACAATTGGTAATGTTATCAATTATACAAATATAAGTTAATAAAACAAACAAATAAAAAGTAAATAAAAATAAAACAAAAAACGTAATGCAATCAAATATACAAATATTAGAACAAAAAATAAACATGTAGAACCTGGTACGTTCTGGTAAGCAGAGTGATCCAAGTAATAATAATGACACGAGCTTTGGGTAGTGACCGAAAGAACGAGATCGCGGATACAAGCGGCCAAAATGAGTTTCCTCCGCAGGGTGGCTGGGCTCTCCCTTAGAGATAGGGTGA
>JARVJO010063511.1:0-18264 GCA_031762555.1 Cynodonichthys magdalenae | reverse complement strand
TTGATGTGTTTCCATTAAGCAAATTTATTTTCGAAATTTTAATTTGCGCATTTTCATGGTCAATGGAAACGCGACTATAGATACCAGTATTGATGCATCCCTACTTTCCACGGAACCCCCAATTCAAGATTTTCTTTCTGACTTTTTAAAGAAAACTGTAACAATTTATGGATATTGTAAATAACAAAGCTCAAACATTTGGACTATTTAGATTTGATACTTTCTGAGCTGGTATTAAAATACAACATTTATATCAGTTATAGACAGTTGTGACAGTATTAGTCACATACTGTGAATATGAATCTTCTCACTCATGCTACCCAGAATGTCAGCCTCCTGATCTGTTGGTGACACTTTTTGCCCTCATTAATTTACACGCAAGTGTTTTCAATAATGGATTTGGTTTTATCATTTTTGTTGTTTTGTGTTAAAATGTTGCAAACTTTTAAATGTGTGTCTAACTGTATTTATCAATGTCACCATAACTTAGCAATGATGCAAGAAATGAACCGTTCTTACTGCAACTAGACAGCTTCGATGTGACAAGTTTGAGGTGATGAAAAATAGGTTGCAACTCAAAATGTCAAGATACCCTTTTTTGAGGTTTTAAGAAGTTTCAGGAGACCTGGAGAAAAAGGTTAAAGTTGATGCACATATATAATTTAACTCATATCAGAAAAGGAAGGATGTCTTATCTAAACATTTTTGGATTGTTGGTGATTGAACTGTTTAAAGATGGCATCACTTTTGTTCCGATCCCATACAGACTAGCCGTTAGCTCATCAAGTCAGTAAAAATTAAACTTGATTTCGACAAACAAAGGTTGTTCAAAGAACTGTCTGTAACAAGATGTATTGTGTTGGAACAGCTAAATTTCATCTGTTGTGCTGAACAATCAGGTTAATTTCACATTATTCTGTGACATACTCCATGCAAAAGGTAAAGAATAAGCAAAAACCTTTGTATCCATTTCTGTATGAGCAAATGGAACTGAAAGCAATGAAATGTCACATGAATATGATCAAAATTCATCTAGAAGACAGAAATTTCCATTTTCTATTGGTGACTCATACTATTAATAGTAGCTGATAATTATCAAATGAATCAGACTATATGAGCAGAGGTGTTTTAAACAGAATATAATTGGGAATTAGAAGTGACCAAAAAATTAAACTGGAAGTTCACATGGCCAATGTGCATTTGCTGTACTATAGTATTATTATTTTTGTATTGTATTGCGTGGAGTTTGCATTTGTGGTGCAGATTTTTAATAGTCTGAACTTGTTGCAAGTCGCACAATGACACTGTGCTGAAAAGATAAATTCACAGTCCATAGCTGGAATGCAAAATGAGGTGATCAACACTGCCAAACTCACACATTGTGAAAGCAAAACTTAAAAAAAAAGAGAAAAAGTTCAGATTGTCTGCATATAAACATTACAAACATTTGCAGGTTTTAGGAACTTTCTGTCTAAATGTTGTCACATGCAAATCTGAGATCCATTGTGGTCTGATGAAATTAAAAAAAACCTTCAGTCTGGTGGTTGTTTACGATGTGTTCTAGTTTTTAACAACTTCATAATCAAATGCTTTTCTCTCGCTGCACTGTGTTGAACTCTGGGCTGTAACACAGGACTGAATCCAGCATGTTTTTATCTCCGGCTCATTAATCTGCACGCACACACACATGCAGGCTGCTCTTCAGATGTAAGGTATAAGAATCAACTGACACAAATACATAAAGTCAGACACAGTCTTATTCATAAAGAAGCCAAAGCTTTTTTAGTTTCTGAAGTGATTCACCGGGAATTTCTTCCTCCACACTCAGCTCCTCTGTAATTACCCACTTTCACTGCAGATGCCAAATAATTAATCCAGATCTTTAGCTTGTTGTCTGCCCAGTTGCATGCTGGTCATAAATCACATTACTATTCAGTTTACTCTTCAGATACAGTCAGGAGGTGGATGTATGGCGACTCTCCTATTATCCATACAATAAA
Organism: Cynodonichthys magdalenae; assembly: GCA_031762555.1. Taxonomy (NCBI): domain Eukaryota; kingdom Metazoa; phylum Chordata; class Actinopteri; order Cyprinodontiformes; family Rivulidae; genus Cynodonichthys; species Cynodonichthys magdalenae. The sequence continues at coordinate 16,264 of JARVJO010063511.1, read as the reverse complement.
TTAATGACCATGAATTTTATAAATGGGAATCTGTGGCAGCTTTATCTAGTAAAACACAGGGATACGAGGTATTTCGACAGAGCTCTGTTTGTTCATTGTTTTGTATTTACTTATTTTGTGCTACAATATTCATGAAAGGAAGTTTGTCAACAGCTAATTGAACAACTTCCCTAAACCTTGTGATAATTTTAGCAAAAATGTCATTCTTGAATCTTCAGAGTCACTCAGTCACTCTATTAAGTCACCTCAGCAAAGCATTATTTCATCTGATAACTCGGTCAAACTCATTTTCACCAAGGGCCAAATGAGCTTTATGGTGGAGCTTTAAGTTGTAATCAACTTCAACGTTTCGTGTTTAAGTTTGGCTAAACACAAAACGTCACATTCCTCGTCTCATTGCTACGGCTGAGCACTGCTAACAAACAATAACTGAGCTCTACGTAGTATTTTTTGCATAGAAACAGCATTTTAAAATGTCCTTTCATAAACACTGAAAAGTACTATGTGTACAACTGACTAAATGTGGAATAAATAATACACAAAACTATTAAAAGTAAGAGAGTTTTACCCACTGTGAGTTGTGGTACTTCTGAACTCTCCCACTTTTCAACAAGGAATTCCCATGCATAATCAACATGCATTATGGGAAATGTAGTTTATGGTCAATGCTGACTTTAAAGCAGCTTATTTTGAGACACACTGGGCTGTTTAACTAAACTGCAGCTACTCAAAGCCAACACCTCAGTTGTTGAACAAGTATTACCCTTTGTCTTTAAATTTTTTTTATTTTGTTGCATTGAATCATTAATTTAAAGTTTACAATTGATATAAAATCTATTTTTATAATAAATTTAGTAAAAAAATATAAATAAAATGGGGGGGCTCATTGGCGGGCCAGATGGAAGGCCTTGAGTTTGGCACGTACGTTTTTGATGTTTTTACAAATAAATTTTTACAAATTGACAACAAAGAATAAACATGCAAGACCTCTGATGTGAGGACATGCAGAACTGTGAATGTGGAAACACCTGGGAGTATAAAAATCCCACACCATAAGTTATAGGTTTTTATGTTTTACATTTCAACAACACATGCTGCATTTTTTCACTCTTTATAAAGGCATCACAAATCCATCCAGCTTCAGCACGTGTTGATTCTGTTGTGTTTGTGTTAATGAAGGCAAGAAGATGGTGTTTATTTGGAGCAGCTTAATTAGCAGCAACAGTAATGAAGCCACATGGGACATGTTGGTATCTGGATGGCCAGAATATGATTATTTCGACTGGATTTGTCCAAGAAATTGTCTTTTTTTTTTTTTTTTCAGAGCACAGACGCAAACAGACTCAAACAGAAACAAGCAGCTTTCTTCTACTGCCAGAAGAGGTGTGTGCACGGACGCTCTGTTTGTTTACCTCTTCATGTTCAGATGTGTGTGTGTGTGTGTGTGTGTGTGTGTGCTGCTGTCGTACCGTTTTGAAGTCAAGCTGCATGGAGACAGGATTATATATTATGTTTATGAAAGGGTTAGAAAAGTCTAGAGACATTAATGCTAAGTGCTTCTAATCTATAGGATTAGTGTATTCTTTTTTTCACATTAACTGGAAGCTGAGAAAGAACTTGTAATGATTCATTGACAGAGATTGTTTACGAAAGCAAAATTTTCCTGTGGCATTAAAACGGTGTGAGACCTCAATCATTTAAATTGGTTTTGAAATATAAACAGTGGAATCCCACTTCATCTCCCTGTGGGTGTGGAGAGTAATGAGGATTACTGAACTGACACAGGTACAATTATTTACTGCAGGGGGATATGAGATTCTCCTCCTAAAGTTAAAATAAATACAAGGAAAAGATAGCATTGTTTTTATGTGTTTATCTTTAATGTTTTATTTGGGCTGATATGAGGTTTCACACTTTTTAATCTATAGTCCTTTTCTTATGATTGGTTGAGGTTCTTTTTAAAGTAGCAATGAAGGCAAATGTTCCTAAACATCCCAGAGCAGGATGAAAAAAAGAGTTTATTGGATTTCATCCTGGTGGGGTTGAGCTTCGCCATCTGCAGCATTTCCAGGCTCTGTGGCTGCATAATCTCTGCTGTACAAGAAGAAATGAAAAGTTTAGGATTGCTTTAATTTAAGGAATGCATATAGTGTATTACGACAAGAAGGGAAACAGTTTAATCAAGCCTTGTAAATTTTGCTAAAAGACAAACAGGATTAACATCAGCAGTTAATGCCAACATTTTAAACAACTGCTCAATTGTGTGTTGCTCAAAGTATGTTAGGGATGATGCTCTACTACTGCCACACCAAATATTTGCTCACTATGTAAAAATGACACATTTTTGTGATTTTTAATGTCACTTGGATGTGGCGTCCATTTTCAATGGGACTAATTCTGAAATTTAATCAGATAAAGATGTTTGTTAAAATTTCATTAAAATTCATCAAGTGATTCAGGAGAGATTTTGCTAACAGACAAGTTTTCGTACACAAAATGACTAATTTGAAAAGCAGATATCACAAATAAGAAGATATACAACAATGTTGTTTCGTCTTATGTGTCAAAAATGTTTTTTTAATAACACTTATCTTACATTTCTTTCACAGTTCTCAGTCAGGTTTAAATCTGTGTCTGTATTCAGGAAGGATGAAGCCTTGCCAGAGTTTACAAGGATGTTTAAAAAGTTTAAAATGATTTACAGCTCTTTTAGCGCTGATGTAAAAATCCATGAATCGTCAAGGTTTGATTTGATGAAGTGTCAAAACTGGATTTAAAGAGTTCACCTCAGCACCTGCAGGTGGCGGTATTGAGCTCTGCAGGTCTGGCTGTCCTCTTCTGTCTCCAGAACCTGAGCCACAAGGTTAACATCTGTTGAACCTGGAGAGAAAAAAATGAAGTGGAGACAAAAGGATTATAGGTGAAGGAAAAAAGACATAAAAAGGATTTTTTAAGGGAGTCTAAATCAGAAAAAAAAAGTGAGAGTTAAAGCAATTAAGATAAACATGAACATAAAAAATTGTGAAATATAAAAAAAATGTGTGTGTATATAGAGATACATACATATATAACACACAAGTTTCTGGCAATAAAAGGGTACAAGAGAGCTAGGGAGAATAAACAGTGATAAAGAACAGGAACAGGGAGACAAAGAAAGGGATGGAAAAGAGAACTGCTGAAACAAGAGATCAATACTTTACTGCTGGGTGTTGAAACAGTGGTGGCAACTGTCTCCCTGAGTTTCCTGCTTAGCTAGACACACACAAACGCACAAACACACACTTACACAAACAGACAAACACACTAGCTTGTGCAGTTATTCTTTTTAGGATATAGATGTCAATTCATGGAAATCTTGACCCAGACTCAAAACGCTGACCGGAACCATGGCCAAATGATTCCTGAAGTTTGTCAAGACACATCGTAAATCTAACCCTGACCAAGATCAATTCATAATGTTTTGTCTCTTAAGGATTGGCATTTTAACTTTCTGAGGATTATTGTAGGTTGAATAAAGTTGGTCATTAAATTGCAGAAGGTCCTGAAATGGTGTTAAAAAAAAACTAGTACACACACTAACAAGGACATTGCTCTGACTTACTGTACATTCATTCCCCTATAGACTTTTTTAACCTGGTACTTCCCTTGCCTTTAAAGGACCTTATTCTTACTATTACAAAGCATACCTTCACCTTCACTTTCAATGATTTACATGGGGGTGGGGGGTAAACTCATTTACACAGGGGGGGGCTAAAATTACAAATTTAGTCCAAGCCAAGTGCCAATTTCTGCCAATATTTATTGAATTAGATTTTTTTTTCATCTCAGATCCTATATTAGAACCATATGATTGTGATGTGGTTTTATTACCTCATTTCTTTTCCTTTTAATGTAAACATCTTCATTTTTCATCTGAATTATTATTTTTTTCACCAAAAAAATCTTCATCCTCATCACTTTAGTTTTTATTCTTATCATTCTTTCAGAGCACAACTATTAAAACATCCCTAGAGATGCTACCAATTAATGTGTTTTAAGAGCTGGTCCAGTTCAAACTCATAATATTTTAAGGTGCATAAACTTTACATTTAAGGGTGTCTGTAGGAGGTAGACTGATTGTTCTGGAAGTTTGCTGATTGGACTCCCAAAACAGCCACCATATGTCCTTTAGGGTAAAGGACTGAAGACCCACATAATTTAGCATCACTCTATCATCTTCTTACAAAGTACCTAAAGACATTACAGATAGTTGCAATAATAATGACCTGTAGAAAGATTCAAACTTTACGGTGCATACCAGTTTTTGCCCAGTTTTGGACAACTAAATGTTTAAACCTGTTTTTATAGCAAAGTACAGTTTGACATCTGTACTCTGATCCATAATCATGTTCCTGATCTCTGACTTCAGAGCTCACAAGTGGAGGTAGAAATAAAGCAGTCAGCTTGCAGCCAGGCAGGTGTAGCAACATACTGTACCTTTGCAGAGAGGGAGGCAGGATGTGTTGCAGCCTAAACAGACCACCCAGATTGTAAGGTTAAGTTTGATATGTCATGTAGAGCGTGAGGCAGACCGTGTGAGAAGCAGCAGCAGCGCAGCTGAGGTTGACAGGTTGAACTCACTCAAACGCTTCGCTCCATTTGTGCTCAAAAGTTCGAAGAATTTGTGTAATGTCGACGAGTTAAAAAAAAAAAAGACTGACTGAGCAGAGGTGAAGTCATGTATTTTCACATGATAGTCTATGCCCTTTTTAAGTATTAACCAAAACGTCTACATTGAATGTTTGACCTGATCTTTTTTTCACACCACTGCACATTTCACCCACAGCTGGATTGACTCTGCTGACTTTCTGAGCATCGGGGAAGCACAAGAGATGTCAAAAGAACAATAAGAAACAGTTTTTTGGGGGGGGTGGCCCGGGTTGAGTTTTATTTATCTCATGGTCACATATCTCATGGCGACATGTTACGTATCACATTACTATGTGTAATTAACTTGTGGCCATGACATAGCAATGTTATCCTTAAAAAATATTATATTCAATGTCATTGGATGAGCTCTGTACATTTTAGTATTCTTTGTAGAACAAATTAAACTTGTCATTACTTTATGTATCAATATAAATGTGCAGTTTTTTTTTTTTTATTTGCTTAGCAATCATTTCTAAATTGATTCATCAGTGGTAATAGCACTGTAGTAGCTCTGTTTGCTTTCTGTCAGTTTCTGACTTGGTAAAAAAACGTCTTGAACTGCAGAAATCAATAAATGGTTTTTTTTTCCTCCTCTTGTGTTTTCTTCGTGTGTGTTGATCAGTATCAAATAATACAATTCTATAAATTACACCCTGAAATATTTTCAGACAGAGTTTTTAGATAAGTTCCTGGAGATGTTCAGAAAGATAAGAGATCTACAGAGAAGACGACCGTCCTCAACCCTGTCGGACTTCAACACGAAGAAAGTCTGATCCTATTAGTCAGTCTGTCAGTTCCTTGCATCACTTTACTGTAGCTTCACCTGCATTATTGATCTGAGACCAGCTTAGAGTTATCAGGGAACTTTGTGACCTCTTAATCCTGACGGGGCGTCTGAGTTTACAGTATTTATTTTTAATTTGTGCCGTAAGGAAGGAGTTGACTTTTCACATCAAGGTGAGTTTGTGAAAACAGAATAAACTTAAAAGCACTCAAATGTCTCATCTGGCTGATGTTGGCAGGCATTATAACAGTATGTGAGACTGTATTCAAGTTCATAGTTTACTTTAAATCTATGTGCTCAGCAATTAGCATAGTGTTCCAACAACAAGTCTATTTTTTGTTATACAGTTTTTTCTTTTCATTTGATTAGTTTTTTTTCTGTCACATTGTGGGCCTGCTTTGTTGCAGGGCTGTAAGTATCATTTAGAGAAATAGGACCACCCTTATTGACATATACAAAAAAAAGTAAAGATTTAAAAAAGGTTTTAATTTATATGTTATTTATATATCAATGATAGCAAACAAGTTATTGATGCTCTTTTATGAGTGATTTCAGTTCTAAATAGTAGCTGAACAGTCATAAAATAAAAACACAAGATACGAAGTTATCTTATCGTGGATCTTTTGAGTTGGGGTTTTGTGAAAAGTATATGAACAACTAGTATCTTACCTGTTTATGTTGCCAAGATTTTGGGTCACATATCTTTAAATATTTCTTAACCTCATTTTTCCCCCTTTTTTGTATTTTTGATATGGAACAGTGCTACAATTAAACAAGAGAAGAAGAACGGTCAAATAAAAAGCGTACAAGAGCTGCTATGAGATCCTGGATGTCCAAGCAGGCAATGAAAACACACCACAATGATTTGTTTCAGGAGCGACAGCTTTGGAAACACAAGTGTCGAGAGGACGCTGCACGTGTCATAATCCATCCTGTGTGTAACTGTACAGCAAAAAACTGTGTTCTCCAGGTAATAACAGATGTAAAATGTATGATCTGTCACAGACAGTGGGGCAAAAGTAATTCCTGGGACTGCAGTAATCATCTCTCACTGCCGTCATGGCAAATCTTAACAAGTATTACCTCACAGCTCCCCATGGAGATGTGTCAGAGGGAGTTATTCCTTTAATTCTTGCTGTCTGTTTGGCTTTTAAAATGTTTTAACTTTCTTCGGCAGTCACTTCTTATCTAGTTTGCTGTATATCTTGTGTAAAAATGTAATGTAAGCTTATGGCCTGAGAGCAGCTGTGCTTGTTTTTTTTTTACATGAAACAGTGTTTCTTTGATTTTCTCGCTATAAGATGAAAAACAAGATCAGCTAAATAAAAGACATATGGCTACTGGCAAAATTGTTTGTTGATTCAGGGAGCCATCTGATTCATTGTTAATGTAAAAGCAAAATATTGCTTAATGCAACTTTAATGATGTTGACTGCCACAATAAGAGACTCCATTTTTTACTTAGCGTCCGCAACTGAACAAGCTGTTGAGACACGGTGTTGGAGAAAGTGTTTCTTTTTCGTTTCCCCTTCTGTATGTCATTAATTTTGTCCATTTCTATCCTGTTTAAATGTAATAGCCCTTAAAAAAAGAAAAAAAAAGGTGTGCTACTCACCCTAAGACGCAACATTTTCCTCTGCAGCCTTATCAAACAAAAAAGAGGAAATAATGTTCACCACCCGCAGTTATTTACTGTTTTATAATTTGGTGCCATTTATCAATACAAGCCTCTTGCAGCTTGTATTTACATAAACCTGTAACAGCTCCACTTTATCATTTAATTGGTCTCCGGTGAAGGGGACACCTTAACATGTGAATAAATAAAGAAACAGTAAATTAATAACAGGCATACACAGGCTGAGGAGCTGTTGAATTCATAAGTGGCCGACAGCATTGTGTTTCAAGTGTTTTCAGGTGGCTTCATGTCTGCAGAAAGCAGCCATCGGAGTGTGTTTTCTTGGGTGTGTCAGTGGTTCTCGATGCATTTCTGGTAGTTCTTTGTCATTAGCCGGAGACAACTTCACAATTTCAAAGCAACAACTTAACGAAACAACTGTTTTAATTTGCAGCGTTTTATACCAAAAGCTGTTTATCAATAAAATGTATATGGAAAACTGGAAGTTACACCACAGAAAATGTATTTCACAACACTCTCTTACCCCTCCCCCATTTTTTTTAAAGATAAGATTAGGGCACTTTTGCTCCTACAAGTTTTTACTCTGATGCATCAAATAACTATTTTCGGCGACATGCACTGGACTGTAAACCATGACTTACTCCCTTAGAAGTGACAGAGACTTGTAGGTTTGAGGTTAGATGTCTTTGTTGTTTCCGCTCGAAGGAGAAGTCCATTTATCACCAAGAAAGTAGGAGGTACAAGTGGGAGTATTCGTGTGACATGGTCTGCTGCTCCACAGGGAACTGATGTATGTGTTACAGATGTTCAAAACGTGAGCTTGTTTCTGGATAAAACTAATAACGATTAAAATAGATTCAGAAGTGCAGTTCAGATCATTCAAACCAGTTATTATATTTGTTTTGTGTCTTTTTGCCTTATTGAGTCATCTAGGCAAAAACACTTTTTATTGTAAGGAGGTGATTATTATTTATTTTTTATTATTGTATCTGATACTCAGGATCTGACAGCATGATCTCTAGTGATGCTAGGTTGCCACTGATTTTTTGGTCAAGTAAAAAAATTCTTGCATGAATGTAGCAACTTTAAAACATTCCACATACAGTACCTCAAAATGATGTATGCTGCAAACATTTTGTCATTACTGTTAGGATCTGTTTGTTTTTATGTGTGACAGTTTTTTGTGTGTTTATTGTTAGTTTTGTTCCACCTTTTTGGTTATCATGATTCGTTTCTGTAGTTGGTGATTCCTGTATTTAGTCCTGTTTCTTGTGTTTTTAGTCTTTGTGCCATCAGTTATTTCTTTAGACTAAACAAATGCTGTCATTCAAAAATGTATGTGTTTGACATTAGATAATGTTGCCTTTTTTACACCAAAATGTTGGTTTTGGGAAAGAGTTGATTTATTTTAAAACAGTCCCTCATTTGGTTAGCTATAACCCTGGCATGGACAAAGACTTTTGCCTTTTTATAGTTGCATCTACCCTATTTTTTATTATTTTATGACTTGTGAACTATGCTTAGCAGCCATAGACTATGTTTAAGATTAATGTTTAAAACAGTATTTCATAGAGTTACCTGTAATAAAAAAACCTGATTTTCATATTTCTAAGTTGCAAGACAAAGAGTAATACTTAATGTAGTGTAATGTTTACACCACCCTAGATTTGTTTTAAACAAAAGTTTAATTCACTTTTCGCACACGGGGCTGGAGCCAAAGGGTGGCCAGGGGTGGTGAAGGCCACCCTAGTGGCCACCCCAAAAGCCACTTTGCCAGCTAAATTTAGGCAAATTTATTCCTTTACATAGAATGTTCATTTCAACTGCATTGCTCTAATATCTAACCTTCATGATGTAATTCCACATGGTGCCTATAAATGAAAACATGACCAAGAAACATGATTATATCCTCAGCAAAAAAAGTAAAAATGTAAAAACGTAAAATAAAATGGGCCACCCCTGTTTGACCAATAGTCTTAGTATAGTATGAGTACCACTATAAAAACAGTATGGCTCCTACTCTGTTCTAAAAATTGTGAAATACCCATGCCGCATCACCAGGTGGCAATAATGCCTACATTAAAGACATCAAATTACAGAAAAATAACATTCATAACTTGGAAAAAGTTTTGTTTAGTATGTTTTTGTTTCCTTTAAACTATATTGGCACATTTATTAAGTAAAAGGATAAAGAAAGACTTAACCAAAGAAGTTGCAAAAAAAGAGTTTCTATTTATTTGTTTCTGGCTCAAAGTAATATTGGGGAAGCCATATGTTGCTACATCTTTGTTTCTGGATACCTCCTGTCCACACTGAACCACAAGAGAATTAAAAAAAATTCACTTTGGAGTGTATTTTTAGAAAAAAAAAATCCATGAAATATTGTGTGATGATCCAAAACACAAATGCAGAAGTAAATACCAGTTAAAAAAAGTTTCCTGAGTATTGCAAACGGGGCCTAAACCAGAACACAATAGACCGGTCCATTATCTCTAATTTGATTTCAGTGCTTGTTTGTTTGGTTTTGTTCCTGTTGAAGCTCATATTTTTCTCCATTCTACCATTTTCTATACATTGTTCCATCGTTCGCTTTCTAAGACCATTTTAGACCTCACACTCAGTAACACCAAATTTCCTTTTTCTCCCCAGTTTTATTCTGCTCTTGTATCCTTTTCTTTTCATCTCTCTTTCACTCTTTCTGCCTGCAGCTGGAGACGAGCTATCAGTATTAGAGCAGAAGAGGAAGGAGGTTGTAAAAATGAGTCCTCCACGGGGAAATACCCACGGCTGTATTAAGATCTCGTCTCACTGTCTTTTAAACCGCTCTTATTCTCCAGCTAATTGTTTTGAAGCCAGCCTGTGAATCCCCAGCAAGATCAGGGACTGCTCATTGAATTAGCCCGGAGTTACAAAAATATCTATTTTATCAGTCTTTGGGAGCAAAATGTGTTATTCCCCCCATCCCCAACCTCCCTCAATCTGTTACAGTCCTTCTGTATTTCTCCCTCCATTTTCTGCCACATCAAAGCTTTTTCAGCTTAATTTCACTAAGCAATGGAGAGAAAAAAAGGACAATATGACAAAGATTGTGAGGATTCGGATTATGTCACATGGCTTAATCCACTGAGCTACAGGGATTCCTCCTTAAACCGCAGTATCAAGATATGCTTACTCAGTGCATGGTGTTTAGGGAGGTGATGACCCTACATGGCTTCTGCTATTTTAAGCAGTTTGTCATCTCAACCTAAATTTGTGGGGTGGGGAGTAAGGCTTGATAACAGTAGTTTGAAGAAGACTGACTGAGGTAAAGCCCAAGCACAATGGAAGTAAATTACTGAAAATTGCCCTTCATTGCTGCAAATCTACAGCTTGTTTGGCCACAATGCATGAAATATATTTAAGGTGTCATGAACTGGAGTGGGATTGTAATGGTATGATAACCTTGAGCCGAACTACTATAGTTTGATATTAAAGCAGAACTTTGACAAATATTTCCCATAATCTCAAATGTTTTCATTAAAACCCAAACTGTAGCTATTATTATTATTGTTTCATGTTTTTATGTTCTTGTGTATAATCCCTGACAAATAAACATAAAATGATTAAAAAGCTGATGTGAAGACTGACTGAACTTTTCATTTTTTTACATGCACAAACTCCGCACCAGTGTTACAGAGCAACTAACACATTTTTGTGATAGCTCCTCCTCCACTTCCTGCTTTAAAACAGCCGTGTCATTCTGTCCAAAGGCTTCTTAGTTCCCTCCCCATCAGATCTAACGTTAATGATGAGTGTTAAAGGCTGACCCGCCTCACTCACTGCACGTACACATGATGTGTAGATCAGAGCTCACACTGGTTTCTGTTATCAGGAAGTGAAACTACCACAGACACTGAGAGATGTGAAATGGCGCAGAAAGGATTCCAGCTGAACACAGAAAGCTTCTCTTGCTCCATCTGTCTGGATCTACTGAAGGATCCGGTCAGTATTCCCTGTGGACACAACTACTGCATGAAGTGTATCAACAACTTCTGGGATAAAGAGGATGAGAAGAATATTTACAGCTGCCCTCAGTGCAGGAGAGGCTTCACACTGAGGCCTGTTGTGGAGAAAAACGTCCTGTTAGCAGCTTTAGTTGAGCAGCTGAAGACGAGTGGACTCCAAGCTGCTCCTGCTGATCACAGCCATGCTGGACCTGAAGATGTGGCCTGTGATGCCTGCACTGGAAGAAAACTCAAAGCCATAAAGTCCTGTTTGATGTGTTTGGTGTCTTACTGTGAGAAACACCTCCAGCCTCATTATGAAATAGCTCAGTTCAAGAAGCATCAGCTGGTGGAACCCTCCAAGAAGCTCCATGAGAACATCTGCTCCCGTCACGATGAGGGGATGAAGATGTTCTGTCGCACTGATCAGCAGATCATCTGTCACGTCTGCACGGTGGACGAACATAAAGGCCATGACATCGTCTCAGCTGCAGCAGAACGGAGCGAGAAACAGAAGAAGCTGGAGGTGAGGCGAGAAAACATCCAGCAGAGAATCCAGGACCGAGAGGAAGACGTGAAGTTGCTTCAACAGGAGCTGGAGGCCATCAACGTCTCTGCTGATAAAAGCGTGGAGGACAGTGAGAAGATCTTTGCCGAGCTGATCCGGGTCATCCAGGAAAGAAGCTCTGAGGTGAAGCAGCTGGTTAGATCTCAGCAGGAAACTGAGGTGAGTCGAGTCAAAGAGCTTCAGAAGAAGCTGGAGCAGGAGATGACTGAGCTGAAGAAGGAAGATGCTGAGCTGACACAGCTCTCACACACACAGGATCACAACCAGTTTCTCCACAACTACCCCTCAGAGTCAGCCCTCAGTCAGGCTCCACGCTCCAGCATCAGAGTCCGTCCTCTGAGGTACTTTGAAAACGTGACAGCAGCTGTGTCGAAGCTCAGAGACAAACTGCAGGACATTGTGAGAGACACATGGACAAACATCTCACTGATGGTCACTGAGGTGGATGTTTTACTGTCTCGCCCAGAACCTAAAACCAGAGCTGACTTTAAATTATTCACATAAAATCACACTGGATCCAAATACAGCACATGGAAATCTGTGCTTGTCTGAGGGGAACAAAAAAGTAACAATAGTGAGAAACTGTAACAGCCTCATCACCCAGAAAGGTTCACTGTAGCATATCAAATTCTGAGTGAAGAGAGTCTGACTGGACGTTGTTACTGGGAGGTGAAGTGGGGAGGACAAGAAGGTGGAGGAGGTTTTGTAGCTGTCACATACAAAGATGTTGATATAATAAACCGTGTTTTTGGATGTAATGCTAAATCCTGGGCTTTATTTAGTTCACAAAACCAAATTGAATTTTGGCACAACCAGATCCAAACACCTATCTCAGGTTGTAAGGTCTCCACAGTTGGAGTGTACCTGGACCATGAAGCAGGTATCCTGTCTTTCTACAGCGTCTCTGAGACCATGACTCTCCTCCACAAAGTCCAGACAACCTTTACTCAACCCCTACATGCTGGAATACGGCTCTACTTTAGTTTTGGAGACACAGCTGAGATCTGTTAACTCAAATAATTTTCTGTTTCTGTTTGTTGATCAGTGAGTCAAACAGCAGAACATTAATGTCCCATAAACTCATGTTGTGTTTATAGCTGAAGCTCTGGCTTGTTTCTGTTTAGTACATTAAGTACATTAATCCATCTGCAATATATTTCTTTTCACCACATGGACATTTACAGAGAAATCAGCAGATCACTATTTAGAACATTTTTTTTCAGTGTTAGAATCCAGAAAATATCCTTGTTGGAAATTTGTAAAATTGTAAATGTATATTTTTTATTTCTGATTTTGTTAAAAATCAGGGTCACACAGGTTGACTGTTAATTAAAATGTAACATAACTTTGCCATTTTAAGATGTGAAAAACCAAATAGCACTAATTATTTTTATTTTTTTACCTGTGTGATTAAACACATTTTTTATCTGCTTTACATCCAGGGTGTGTCTCTAATCAAATGGCTAAATTATGAAAAAATATTACAGTTCATGTGCTGTTCTTTCTAAATTATCAAAGGGTGTGTTGTTCAAAGCGTTTTAGGAAATATTCATTAGATGATTAAATAGTATTAAAAAGAGAGAATATTTGTGAGATTTTAATGGTTTTGTTAAAACCTAAATAAACAGCTTAATTTATGTGATTTTTTTCTCCCCTTGTATAACTTATACATTCATTTCTGATAAATAAAAATAAATTATTCAAAAGCTGATTTGAAAACTGAGTGAATGTTTGCATTTTTCACACAAACCCAGCACCAGTTTTACAGATTGTAACTGAGCAATGTAGTTTTACACTTATTTGTCCGTGTGTGTTCATTTGTTTGTACGTCTGTAAAGATCTCGAGAATCACTGAGCAACATGCAAATTTCAAAATCTAACCAATGGAATTGCCTCTAAATGTGAATAACATGTAGAATCAACTCAATTCAGCATGCTAACCACAGCCAGCTGACTTTAAAAAACATATTTAATATGATAATATGTTTCTGGACCTTTATTGGTCTAAAATGGTCATAGAAACATTTTGAACATGGAATGGGCTTTCCATGTTTTCATATGGACCTGATTCTGTAACAGTTGAAGACTTTACTGTAAAAAAGAGTGAAAGAGGACTTTTTGCTTATTTGCTGTCTTTTAACAAATCTTTATATTTTGTTTATTACGCATTCATTTTATAGTACTTTATTTACTTCCCATAACTTTTTTATTTTATTTTTCCATAACACTGCAGGATTTACACCAGTGGCAAAAAAAAAAAATATTAATACATTTAAAAAAATACACTTTTGCTTTTAATTTAAAATGTAACTTTATCTACAACAGTAATTATTCTGATTCAAAAGTGCACTTTAAACATAATGGATATAATTGCGGTTCCCAGAATTGGTGAGATAGTAAAAAGCTTAAATGTTGCCTCAGAATTTTCCGATAGAATAATCCAGTGAGTGTATGGGAGCCCAAGGACAGAAGATTAATTTATTTCTGCTGTACTGTTAAATTAGAACTGGAGACCTTGTTGATGAAACTTCTTAAAAGAGCCAACAACCTTGATAGTTAGAGCCAAGCCAAGGTGATGTGTGTTTACGTCTGTAAGAGGAGATGGTGCGATGAAAAAAAAAAATATATATATATTTGCAGCAGAAATGAAGTAAATTGTTGCTTTTCTTCACAAGTCAATGTCAGCGTTGAGCCAACAACCTTGATAAGTTGAAGTCAAAGTCTGTGTTTGCAATGTGACTCTGAGCCAAGGAGACTTTAGAGTAAACTGTTTCCTTCCGTTTATATTTAAGTCAAATTAAGCCAAGTTAGTTTGACTGATATGGATATTACTGGGCTGGATATTACCATAGAAGCAAGGTTTTTCCCCCCCACACATATTTATGCTGATTATTTTTGGTCTCTCCACACAAAGCAAGATAAAATGCAGCCTGCTGAATAGTGAGGCACCAATCATCAACTTTGATGTGAAGCCTGGTAGACAGAGAGGGTAGAGAAATGAGAAGGGAAGGAAGAGAACTAGTGTTTGTTGAAAAGGAGAAGCAGATGAAGAGAGAAAGTCAGAGAAAAGTGAAACTTGTTACAAAGAAGACGACAAAAGGGGGAGTTAAAAGAGTTGTGGTCAAAATGTGATTTTTGTGTGTGTGGATGCCATCCAAGCATTATCTGGAGAGCACTGGAAGTGTTTCCCGTCCTTTGTCTCTTTTAATCATGGCCATTTGGGCTGTGGGAACCAGCCTCATTTGAGCAAGGACACTGTTAATTAGGCGCCATGTTTCTGCAAGTCTCTGCAGAGTCAACACCCCTGCATGGCACCACCACGCTCTGCTCTCTTCTGCTGCTCACCATCATGCCCACACATGCAAATGAGCATCCTTATTACACGTGTACCGGTGCCTGTTTAATTTATGCAGTTACAGAGCGGGTGAATGGTTTTCCTGAATTCGAGCAGGTGACCTTTGTGACAACAGTTCCTCAAGTTTTATGGTCGTTTTTATTGCCACGTTACCATATTATCCAATTTGTGAGACTAATACGCCGGCAGCTCATTTGAACTTTGTTGTTGTTAAAAATATGTTCTGAAATCCAGAAACTCAATAAAGATCACAGATGTTGCATTTAGGATGGCAGGTTGTTTTGTTTCTGTTTTAGTCTACAGATCTCACTAACCAAGTTTCAGGTACAAAAATGATATAATCACTCAACACACACACACCCCGACACACCTGGGCAGGAGCACACTGAAAGTTGTATATAACCGTATCCCTTTCCAGAACTGTTGAACAATATAACTGTGGATTTGAAAGTAGGACTATAGGAGCCTCCACTCCACTGGGAAGGCTTTTTATAAGCTGCAAAAGGATTTATTCCTTTTCAACCTCAGATCACTGAGGTTGGTGCAGGTTGCTTAGAGTTCAAAATTCATCCAGAAAGGAATTCACAGAGCTGGAACTCCTTACAAGTCACTTAAACCTGACCATCAGAAATATAAAAAAGCATTTCTTTATATCACTTATTATGAATGGTTGTATCCATACTTGACAGTAAAATAAATAAAAAACTGGAGAAGTGACACAAGTAAAAAAAGCTGTTTCCTGTGAAGGTTTCTCCACTACTGTGGCTAATGTTTTATCTCCTAACTGAAACATTACTTATGTTGTAATTTAGTTCAGGAGCTCCAAATAATAATCATGTGTCAATACAAACACTGAGTACAGGCAGGGTTGTAATGGTGCACATTAAGTCAGGGTTCAGTTTGTACCTCTGTTTGGAGTCACTGGTATGATTTTGGTATCACGTGAACAAGAAAAACAAATGTTGATGATGTTATTGTTTTCCATTTATTTCAAATACATAATTTTTCCAAAATCAGAAACAAAAAAAACAAACCACTTTTTTTTTCAAGCGGGGAAGTGGCAGCCCCTGTACAGCCATCAACATAAGATCCTCTAGTAGGTCCATCCTTTTTTTCAGTAGCTATGTTTACATGCGCAAAATTCTTTGATCGGATTGAAATGTATTCCGATCTAATGATCCGAATGTATCGTTTACATGAACACAATCCGATCATGAGACGTGTTTACATGCACCGGACTTTTATTCAGA
>JARVJO010063375.1:0-18286 GCA_031762555.1 Cynodonichthys magdalenae | reverse complement strand
TGTTTCTCAGCTGGCCTGGGAGCGCCTTGGGATTCCCCCAGATGAGCTGGCCCAAGTGGCTGGGGAGAGGGAAGTCTTGGTCTCTCTGCTTAGGCTGCTGCCCCCGCAACCCCACCCCGGATAAGCGGAAGAAAACGGACGGCTGGAGTACTGTTTTAAAATGAGCAGTTCAATTTTCCAAATTGACATTTATTAGGAGGTGACCCCCCCCCCCCCCAAAATGCAGCAATGACTTAAAATAATTAATAAAAAAAATTAATTTATGTTCAATTTAGGATGCAATAGGTTAGCTGTTTCAGTTTATATACATATATCAAGGGGGCCCAAACCTTTTCCCCAAAATGAAAATCTAACCGAGGGATGCGGGACATGGAATGACTTTTGGTGTAAACATGTGTTTCTATTTAGGACAACAAATTAGAACCTAGTAACCATGGCAACTGCTGGTGGGTCAAATCAAATGGCTTGGTGGACCAGTTTCGGCCCACGGGCCCCACTTTGGGCACCTCTGATATACAGTGTGTCTGTCTGTCTGTCTGTCTGTCTGTCTACTAGTCTACATATGTCTGCTATGTCCAGCTGCAGTGTGACATGATTTGTTTGTGTACAAACTAATACGGTATCAGAATTTTATATATCCATACTTCTCATTCAACCACAATTAAATTCACTCTATTAGACGCAATTTATATGGATGGTATTTATTTTTTACAATGACAAGCTGGAATAAAAACAAGCAAAAATTAAATAAAATGACAACTTTCTTCTTCTTGCTTTTTTTTTTAAATGTAAGGAGTAAAAAGTACAGATAACTGTGTGAAACTGTAAGGAGTAGAAGTAAAAAGTAGACTGAAAAACAATTACTCAAGTGAAGTACATATATCCAAAAATTCTACTTAAGTATTTGTACTTAGGTACTTTACAACTCTGATGGCAGGTGTGTGAGGATATTAATATATCTGAGCAAATAGATTGAAATTTCTTTTTAAGGTCTTCAACTGATGAATGTCTCTTTTTTTCCAAGACACAGCTGCTTCAACAATTTGGGTGGTTTGACAGAAAAAGTAACATTTTTTTACATTATTTGATTCATTCATCCTGCTGGAATCAAACTTTTGACCCATTTTTTATTTTTTTTTCTACTTTACCAAGTCAGTTCAAAAAGGACTTATTACCATGTCATCTTTTTATAGCTCTTCCTTTTTTAACAGTCCCACATGTGTTCGTTAATATCAAACAAATTCCTTCATAATGTATTTTTAACTTTTTCACATAAGTCTTATTAAGCTGACTGAGGAAAAAGTACAGTTGCTTAAAAATAGAAGCTTAAGTTCCATCCACAGTGGGGAACAAAAGGAAAGAAGAGAAACATGATACAATAGTTTCTGTAAATGAATACAGTCCAGGTTATAGAGGCTCAGTTTTGCACAATGTGCATTTTGAAAACTAAAAACAGCTTAATTATGTGTCATCTAGTGGAAATGTGTGATGAGGTCAAGTAAATGAAAATAATGCTATTGAAACAGCCTGAATGGAAAGAGTTCTTTCAAAATTCTTTGTGAGAAAACCTATAACTGTCTTCTTATCTCATCACTTGTCACAGGAAATATGTCTCACCTCATAGCTCAAATAAACTTGAATGAATCTTGAATACTTGATCAGTTTTGTTTTCTCTCAGCACTGCTGTCAGTCTGCCATCTTCTCTCTGGTGGTCTGACAGAAGAGAGTCATATTTCAGTGTTCCTCTGCTGGCTTCTCAGCAACAAAAGAAAAACAACTTTTATACAGAGCTTTTGGTCTCAGATATAGTTTTATCAGCCACATACTTCTCAACTCGACTCTTCAAATCATTCAAGATTTATTCATTGCTTCTATGTTTTGTGCAATTATCACTCTGAGTAGCTACTTAAATCATGCCAAATCCAATGTTTTAGCTGTTAAATACATTTTTTTGTGTACTTGGAGTCTATTGTTGTGCAGAAAAGTTAAATTTAGTCTCTCCTGGTGGTGCAAAAATATATCTTTATTTTCTGTTTGCCTCCAATTTTTCACCCTGCTCAGTTTTCTTTATACTCTATGGCATTCTCTGAACTATTACGCCAAATTATTTGAAATGGAACTGCCAAAATAAGGTCTGGTCTTACCAATTGATTTCCTCATCTTCATTCTTCTCTGGCTCTTGGTCAGACTCTGGCTCCAACATGTCTTCTGTAGTTGACATCTTTTAATTAATTTGTAAATAAAATGTTTCTGCACAGCTAGAAAATGCTACCCCCCCCCCCCCCTCAAATTAGAATGGGATGCTCTGGAAGCTGGAGGGGGGCGGGGTGTGAAGCGTCTCGTTTGGATTTAAAGAGACAACCTCAAAACGAGTTGACCTGAGACACACCTCAGAAAAGGGGTGAAAGAGGGTCGTGTGGAGTTACAATAAGTAGGAATTCAAACCAGAATTTTTTTAAAGTATTTTAAAACAAACAGACAGAAGTTATTTTAGAATTAATTGGTGCGTTTTAAGTGCGTTTATTTATTTATTTATATATTTCTGCTTTTATTTCTAATTATGTCAGTTTTGATCCTCCGTACTGTAGAACTTGGAAGAGGTATTTCAATGTCTGAATTCTATGGAGCCTGGCAAAGGTCAGAGGGTAAAAAAAAAATGGAAGTGGAAATCCATGCGCACAGATTAGTAAATGATTCGCTAAATTGTGCGCTTGATTTGACTGACATCTCTAGAGAGGTTGAACGCATGGCCCACACCTGCCCTATAAGGTAAATTCAGTGGTTCTGTTGTTTATAAACTTAAAGCCCTGAAATGTTTTAATCAACACACTGTACAGCTCATTATATGACTTTATTTGGGCTGTTACACTAAGATGAAATCTTTAAAATGTCAACAGCATCTAATGTTTTATTTGAGTTTATCCTCGTCAGTCCATTAAATGACATCAGATTAGCCACAGAATTTCCCTGAAAGTTTCATCAAAATCGAGGTGGATATTATTTATTTATTTTCATATTTTACAGGCAAATGATTCCCCCCGTCCCCCCTTCTATTGTCCAGGAAAGCGAATAAACATCCAAGAACCGTTGGAGACCTCAGAGGGGCTGCTGTTTCGTTTGCAGAATGACAATTCGATGAGAGCAGTGCCCCTGCTTGAAATGATTCAAACTTTATTCAACTGTTCTCTGTGGTGTAATAAACACTTTTGAAAGAGTAATAAACATTTCCTGAAAGTTCCACATAAATCCACTCAGTACTTTTTGTGATATAACCCTGAGAAGGCAGCTGGCTAGCATCGTAAACATCCGGTAACCACGGGTGGTTGTGGAAACCGAAGTCGTTCATCAGCTCAAAGTGCTTAAGGGAGACTTTTTTGTTCACTAAAGTCAAAGTAGAGCACAGAAAAGGTTCGAATTTGAGTATGTTGTACAGTTTTTGCCCCTCAATCAGGCAGTTTTGGTACCGGGTTTGTAGCACTCTCCTAAAAGCTGTTTTGAGCTCTGATCGGATCATCATGTCGGACCAAAGCCACTCTGAGCCTTTCTACCTGTGGTTAACAGCAATCTGAGCGCACAGTTTAGTAATCCGTGGGAATGATTTAGTAAGCAGAGTACACAGTTTGGCAATTCGTGCGCACAATTTAGTAATGGATTTCCACTGACTGATTTTTTTTTCCACCCGCTGACCCTTGCCGGGCTCCATAGAATCAGGTGTGTTGGAGCAGGGCAAAAAAGTAAAACATGTAGGGCTGCAGTCCTCAAGGACCAGGATTGCCCACCCCTGCTTTAATAAATACTTACTTTAAAAAGCTCAAATAATAGTTTTGGAAATTTCATGCACTGAAAAATAAACAACATATTATTTTTATTTTATTTTACCAGGCAAATCCCATTGAAACGAAAACTATTTTTGCATGGGAGGTCTGGGCCTGAAGGCAGCCTAACATGCATGTTTTTTAGATTTTGGGAGGAAAACCAGAGTATCGTGAGTCACACGTTTAATTCTTGGCAATGCCAAAGAAACATATGGACTTGCCAGAAAATATCATCTTTTTTTCAAAGAATGAAATCAGACAGAAAAAAAATCAACATGAAAATGTCAAAAGAAGTAGAGCTTGGTAATGTGTTAATCCACAATTATGTCTTTTGTTTTTCATTTAACATTTTTTGAATATGCTTCCACCGCCTTCTGTGTGCAGTGTTTCAGAGCTGCTACTTAAAAGATGCTTTTTATTTTCAAGCAAAAAAATCTCGGGGTGCAGGAAGCCCACATACATCAACCCACTGCTTGTCCCTGGGGGTTTGTTATGAAGTCTGATGGAAATATATTTTCTCCTTATAAATCCTCATAAACAGATAAACCAATCTCCATTAAAAAGGCTCAGCTCTGTGGCAGGAGTCCAGTTGATAATGTCTCATCTGAGGACGTTGTTCATCAGATGCCGCTTGCTTTATGATCAGAGGTCTCTCGACTCATCCGTGCACGTTTGCCAGATCGGAGAATGCTCTTGTGCATGTTAAACAGCTGAGTGTTTGGTACTCAGGACCGAGCAGAATCAGATAGCAACACCTCTAAACTGGGAATCAAGGACAATACCAGTGAGCAGGATTTGTTTTAGACTCCATCACTGAATCATAGATGTTCGTTCTTACCGGTCGTTAACAGGACTCTGGAAAATGTCTGACTTGAGTGAGGGGGAACAGATGGTTGGGACAACGTGCAAAAGTAAGTGATTTTATTTTTTTAAAAGATTTACAAGACATTGTTTCTGGATCTGTGGAGACAAGAGGATGCTGGTCAGATTGAATCTGAGATAAGAAGTCATTTGCAGGAGGGTACTTTGCTTACCAATGGGGGTAAGCATTGGTGGTGAGGTGGTTGGAGGCAAGTATGAGTTCCAGGTGGACAAAGAGGAGGCGAGGCAGGTGAGCAGGGGTTGGAGGATAGGCAGCAGGCGAGTATGGTTAGCTTGTAGAAGTGGCAGGTAAGTATGGTTTGTAGGTTGGGCATGGCAGCATGTAAGTAGGTCAGCATTCCCAAGAAAACTGACTTGAGAGAAACAAAAGGACACTCTAAGGAGCTTCAGAGGACCCACTAGAAAAACAGGAAGCCACAGTAAGTAAAACTCTATGAACTGTACCATGAGGTAGATGATGTTCCAGCAAAGGTCTGATCCACAGTGAAGTCCTTATAAAGCCCCAGGAGTCTTCACAGGAGATGAGGAGCAGCTGTACTCAATCTGCTGTCAGCCAAGTAGGTAATGAGGTGAGATGACAGATACCACGTCAGTGTTTGATGTTCTGTAGTGTTCGCAAAATATCTAATGAACCATCTGATGGATTCATTTCAAAATGTCTGAAATTAACAGGACTCCAATTTGAGATGACTACCACCGATACTCAAAATTAAACAATACATTGGGGCTAACATTTACACGTATATTCCACACCAGAATGTAGGCTCTTACTTTTAAGGTTTAGAGAGCAGAAATGCTTAGTGAAAGAAGGGAAAAAGTAGACCATACTGTTAACACATTATTCCTATGTTCATTGTTGGAAGTACATGAGTCAAAACACCTTTTGTCTTTTTTTGCTGACTTCCATTGACCCTGCAGCATTGGATTCTGTTTCCACTCGCTCACTGATGCGGCTGCTTCAGGACCCAAATAACAAATATGGCGTGCTCAGGGAAAATTTGCTGCTTTATCAACTTTTGGAACCCAAGCGATAAATGGCTTTGATTTTGTCAATTTTTCAAATACTGAGCCTAAATTTTAGTGTTGTAGTAGCTGAGAGTCAGTCATTCCAAACACATATTCTTTGCACTTGCAGATTGAGCAAGATCTCTTTTTGTTTTTAAACTTTATCCTGAACTATCACAGTAAATTCTGTTTGTTTGCAAAATACCTTATGATCCAATGAATAAATTTTAATGAAACCATCAGAAAATAATCCATGGATGTAGTATATTTATAGCTAATGGTTGCCACAACGGAGCATTTTTGGCAAATACAAAAACATCTATGATGCATTACGTATATTACGATCAATATAAACATTAAAAATTTGTCCAATAGAATATTGATAATTTCTCTGAACTCCAATCCAGAGCCTCACGGCATTCTGGGGGATGTAGGCAGAGGAAAGGCTTTAGCTGCTCGACCTCTCACTGCACAGCTAAGCAAAGTTGGTGGCATCAACTAACTCACTCACACACTCTTTAGTGAGCTAGTACCAACCTGTTGAGTAACATGTACAGCATCAGTTTCCTGTTTCACCACCGTGCCTCAGAACTGCTTCAAAATAAAAAAACAACAATGCGGAGTGAAAGGAGAAAATGAGTGCAACAGCTCGATAGGAAATTGTAGATAAGGACAGGAGACAGAACATATAGGTGAACTGATGAGCTAGTGGGAAACACCTGGAGGAGAGACACAAGCAGGTGAGAGTGGGCGGGGCCAGAGCAAAGACAAGCAGAAGAAACTGAACAGAGAACACAAAAAAACCAGAAACCATAAGAAGATAATGAGATACAGAGATAAAGAGACAGAAATCAGGACATCTGCGACTAAAGTTTTTGAGTCAACCCAATTCAAGATGGCTGCCACAGCTAATCGACAGAAACCAACACAACAATGGTTATAATTCAGTCCATTAAAAAAATAGCTAAAATTCATGCAGCTGAGAATCATTCACAACATGTAGTTAAAAAAATGTCAGATCATGCAGAATTTCACAATATTGCATAACACAATTTACAAGATTTGACCAGAACAGCTCAGTTTTTAATATAAGATGAAACTATTAAAAACTCCTGCATAAAAAGCACTGGGCAATATGTAATGTTTCAATAAATGCTAAACCTTTAATCGTTTAAAGTTGAGCTGCTGATTTATACACTTTTCTTTCTTTTGTCACTTTAGAACATTAATTTTACAATCTGCAGAAGGAAAAAAAAACTGAATTTACACACTCATGTCAGTTTATTCAGTTTCAAGGGTGCAGAAAGCCTCCTCCTGTCCTCCTGCTTTATGGGTAAATTAAACTGGTGACGATGAAAAAGGTAACGATTTCATGCATGAATCCACTGATGCAGAATAGACTTTTATTATAAAACTCAGAGCGAGGCCACAGCAGAGTACGCAGGGAACAAAACACTTTGCAGAGAAGCAGCTGTTTGAACTAATTTCTCTAGATTTTCTGTTGACAGTATCAGAGATATGTGCGGAAAATGCCACCACTTTAAAAATGAATAACCTAGCTTTCCTTGAAGAAATGCAAGTCACCTGATGTCATCCATGCCAGAGCGTTTTACTAAGAATACTCTCATCCTGCAGGCAAAATTGGCTTGAATCCAATTTTGTTTCCCATATGTGACCCATATCTGACTTTTATGAGTCTGAATGTCCCAAGTCCAGTTTTTTACAAATCAGATGCAGGTCATTTTCATATGTGGTACTAAAAGGAGACCTCAGTCTGAACAGTCATGTCTCACTTTATCCGTTTAAATAAAGTGCAGATTGATACGAACATTGTTATTCTCTGAAATGTTGGTATTTGATGATAGTGATTCTAATGTGATCAGATTAATACTTGAGTTTGTTTCTCTCTGTTGACTCAAGTTACAGATGAACAATTCTGCACCAGGGTAAATAGAAAGGGACAGGATCAAATGTAACATTGGGTGATTAGTTTAAATGAATAATTTATTTGGGTCTGACTGCACAACAACAGAACTGATATGCACATGCAAAGTAATCTGAATAATCAAAAAAATAAATCTAAAAGCTCCTCAACACTGTAAGTCAGGGCCATTCAACTGGTGGCCTGTGGGGAACTTCCACCCAACCCACCAATGCCCGCCCCCCAAAACAAACAAACAAACAAACAAACAAAAAACTAATACAATTTTGAACTTAATTTATTAGAAAAATAGATTTCAAATCAACTTCAAACTGTGTGATTCAATGCACACAATCCCCACCCCCCTACCCCCAACTGCCCTGCTGAAATTACAGTAATCAACAATTTGAATAACTGGGGGGTTGAGTGGTGTGTCCCGGTCATTGTTTGGCAAATATTTGTCTTTATCAGTTTTATTGATGTTGCATGTTTTATTATTATTGATGGTGTTTGTTTCTAGTCTAGAGGGACTCCAGATGAAAATGAGCTCAAGGCTAAATCTGGTGCAACACGTTGGATGCTTTTACATTATGTTACAATCGCACACTGTCCTGATTAAATAAAGGTAAAATAAGATGCTGACATGGATGTATGTTTATAACTGTAGACACAGCGGGCTGCAACGTGTCTTCCTCTGCATCTGCAGGTCTCTTTACACTGCAGTCTGATGACCATTGCTGTTTAAATTTAATAAAAGCCTTTTTGGTTGAACCTTTATGTTATGAACAATCTCATGTGGTATTGCAATATCCACATTGATCTCACATTTTCTGTTGGTTCTTGGAATATTTTTGTTTTGAATGACTGTTAGCTTCTACCACACCAATTTGTAGCACAATATTTGTAAAATTCTCTGAGTTATCCCCCTTTTGTGTTGGTTAATGTTGAGTATTTCTGGCAGCTAGTTGTGATTCAGTATCAGTAGATTGCAATATCTATTCAGAAAATAGATTTTCAATTTAATCCCCTGGCCAGTTTGTCATGATTTTATGTTTGCATATCATATCTAGAACAAATATTAGGCTTTTTTTTATATTTTACTTCTCAAAAATGTTAATGTACACAGTTTCTCTTCATATGGGCGAGAAAATAAGTATTTATAATGATCCAAAATGGATACTGAATCATTTTTGCACTTTTCATTATGAAATGGCTATTGAAGCATAAAAGCAAAATTAAAAGGAATTGTCAGGTTGTTAATAATACTCAGTCCATTAGGTTGACTCTAGCCAGGTAAAACCAGCCCCTTGTTCTTCGCTTTGCTTCATACAGAGGGTCTGGACTCTCGGCTATTAAGAAGAAATTTCTTACTGGAGGCGTGGACTTTGTTGAAGTTTAAAACAATTGGATCTGATTCACCCAATCGCTAACATTTGGCCATGACGTTCAGTATGTGGTGCACCAGCTCAACTGTAGCTAAGAAGCTAACTGGAAATTGTGTGCGCTGTAAACAACCATCCCCTACTGGAAAGAGAGAAGTACTGAGCTGAACAAGAGAAATGAGAGCTGCAGGCTTTGTGGAACAAATTTAATGTAATTTAGAAGCCTTGTGAACACAGACTGGCTTCATCCACTTCCTCTGCTGCCATTCCTAAATTACAAGCAGACTAAAACAGTGCAAAAAATCAACATCATTGTTCACAACTCCTCCTTCTGTTTGCTGATTGGCCTGGTTGAAATTCTAATCCACATCAGTCGGAGAAATCTCAGACGGAGCAGTGAAGGGAAACAAGAGTTGAGTGGAACTGTGTAGAAAGGCAAGGGCCAGGCTAGGTTGACTCCAAAATTTCATGCATTATAGAGTTTTTCTGCAAGTTTAAATAAAATTTGTCAAGATAGTTTGCTAACAGACAAATTAAGGATTTTTCTTAACCTGACACATGATACTGTCATATTTAAAAACAATCATCAGACTCAAGTGAGCCCGGTGTAAAACATCAAACAGTGTAAAACATCAAGTCTCCTTTGTTTTATTTGAAACATTGATGATTTCCTGAGTGTATCAGATTTATTTTCGGTGTAGGAATTAAGACAAAAGTCTGGCTCGTTTCAGTCCTTTCTCATCATGCACCATGTGCCAGTTTCCTCTTTTTTTTTTTTCATCAGTAATTTTCCCCAGAGACTCAAACATCAGGTCAGTATTAATGATGTGTTTCCATCTGGTTGTGGCTCATTAGGCTCGATGCGTCCCGCCGCAGAGCGAATGGTCGTCTGATGTGACCTACCCTGCAGCAGCACCTCAAGGTAAAGATAGTCTGACTCTGGATTCTTCTCATCTCTCTTGCCGCTGTCATGATGAAGGCGAGGAAGAGGAGGAGGAGGAGGGGGAGGCAGACAGCTCTGCATCAAGTCTGTGGAGGCCGGGACAAACTCTCCAGTGAGTCACTCAGACAGGCTCCAAAAAGTTGGACACTAACTTAATTAGTGACTTATTAAATTATAGACCAAGGCAATTGATATTCTGCCCTGCAGCTAATGCAATCATATTTTGCATTTCAGTTTTTCTTTTTTCCCCCCCTTCCTTCGGCAAGCAGCTTGATTTTTGCTCGCTTCAATTATTTTCCGAGCGGCTGTCTCTTCCTGTCTTTGGTGGTAATGAACCTCTACAGGATTTTCTTGTACTGCACTTTTATTCCTGTGTTGTGTTTTTTTTTCCCTTCAATTATTTGCCGTCAGTCTGCTGGGAAAAAAAAACTTTCAGAAAATCTTTGCAATTTATTTGAGTCATTTATTATCAGTTGCTCATTTACACGAGGCCTTTCAGAAACAATTTGCTTCACTCAGGTACACGTTTACAAGCGTGCACACACGCGCGGGAGAAACGGTTTTAGGGAGGAGAGTGGAAGTCCTGAACAAAATATAACCATATCAAACACTACTGGCTTGTTTAAGCTGTTGTTAAAACTGAGATCAAACATTGAATTTAATTTTTTTAAAGAATGCAACTAGTATTGAAGAGATGTAAACTTCACTAAAACATAAAGTTTTATCAAATAATCAGGGATCAAAAAGAAAAAATTAGGTAGGTCTGGTTCAGGTAGGGCGGGTTCTTTTTTAATGAAACATTTTGTCTCTTTCAAGAGACTTCTTCAGTCTGAGGAGTTTCAGGTGGACTCAGCCTTATAAGCACTGCCTCCACATGGTTGACAAACAGGTTGGTCACATGCAAAAGAGGACCATCAGCCGAACGATAGGTCGTTAGTGCCTTGATTTTCTCTAATGTTCATAGAGGGTCATGTGCCCCATCACCTGACTATCGTTGGGGCCCTGATTAACATCTATTGCTCACAGGGGGCTCAGTCATACTTGCACTTAACAGCATACACAATATTAATCTGTTTGTGCCGGGGGACCGGATCTTTGGGGTGAACCAATCTTTGCCGTAATGTGTTTTGGGGTTTGAAAGCCACTGGGACGTCATGTTTAAAGAATAAACGTCTCAGTTTCTCTGAAACTCCTGCAACATATGGAATGACCACTGGTCTGGGTTTGGGGTCTTCATTTTCACCTGGTGGTTGATGGGAGTCCTATTTAGGATTCATTTAAAAAGAACCCGTCCAGAGGACCTACTTAATTTTTTCCTTTTGATTTTTCTACCTGGATTACTGAGAAGCATCAGGACAAATAATTAGCGAGCTTAGTCTGATTTATTTATTTTTTTTATTGAAGGAATATTTTTCTCTGAACATCCAAATAATATGATCTTTCTAGGCAAAACTCAAGTGTTACAGAGTGAACATAGACATTTTACATCTTTCTTGTGCGTCATCACACTTGTTTTTTCCATTGTTTGAAACACAATCACAGAAGAATCACGTATACCCTCCCATCTTGTCAAGTAAGCAAAATTCCTTTCTACAGCACACAATAATGAAATAACCTATTCTCAAACCCTGATTGTACTCAGCTTGATGCGCAAATATGGTGGTTGGCTTGTACACAACCTCTTTTCACATCTGTAGTTAGCCTGATATGGTGATGACTTGCAAAAAACCCTTCTAAAGACTAGTTAATGTTCTGGGGCCTCTTTTATAAAGGATTGTCTGGAAACCGAACTAAAAGTGACCGTACGGCCAAAAGGTGAAAATGGTGTACGCCAAAAAAAATTCAGATTTATAAAACCGTGCGTACGCACACTTTCAAGCAATTTTTCTTTATAAATCACACCTGAGCCTCAGACTTTGTGCACAAGGTCCCACCTCAGGTTCTGCCCTCTACACGCCCACACTCAACTATAAACAGTCAATGTAAAGTACCTCATGAATGTTAAGGTGTATTTAAATGAGTCAGCTGATCAGTGTCCATAGCACTCCAGCTTTATCTGTGGCTGATACCCCCACCCTGCGCGTGAGGAATACAGACTTTATAAAGTAAACCTTATTTCTGTTGTGCTTCATGTTGAAATTTATCTTATTTCTCTTGTTGGGGAGGAGTTTGTGGGGGTCTTCTGAGGAGGAGGGTGGCCAGGAGAGAGATGGATGGAGATGCATGAACTTTTAGATTTAAGTTGCTGTTTTGTATTTGAAAGGTCCTTATGGCTCAGCAACTGAAGCATAAATAATATTGTTAATAAAGCTTCTGGTAAAGTTTATCTAAAATCTAAGTTTAATTATGAAGTGAAATTAAATATCTGAGAGTGATCATCATGCAGTGTGGTTATAATTCCTTTCTTCACCATCGCTAAATATGAATATGACTCCTGCTCTCAGCGAAGGAGGACACTTTTCCCCTCTCTCTTCAGCCTTCCCTTATCAATCCTGCTTTGCTGCATTTTGGAGCCTTTTTTTACATATTTTCCAAACTGGAAATTATGGATTATTATGGATCTGGTCAACTGGTCTCTCAACCCCATTGATCAAACTTTTTCTACAATGAAACTTGGCAAAGAGGAGCCTTTGAAGAGTTGGATATTTGGATTAATGATGGCAGGATTTCTACTGATTGGCGCTGGTGGTGGATATTCTGGGCGATCGTGGAAAAAGGAAAGTGCTGGCAGTTATTCGGGCTTTGTGTCTGCTGGGCTTTTTGTATGATAGAATTTGCCGTGCTGTCAAAACTCAAACTGAAACGCTGCTGGAGCAGAGCTTAAAGCTAGATGCTGCTCTTGAGGGTTGCAGGTCAGCTGTGGCTCCTGAACTGGCTGGCTAGAATGTATAGATCTTAGAGAAAGTTGTGGCCGGTGAAAGGCGAGGATGACGAACAAATTTGGCTGATTGGAATTTCACCACGAGAGTTCTAGTAAGACATTAAGGCTTGGGGTGAAACAATTTTTGCTGTAATGTGTTTTGGGGTATTGGGGTTTTCTGGGACCAATAAAGTATTATTCAGCTTGAGAGAGGATGATGCCCCCGTATAAAATTTTAAGTCAATAAATTATGTTTATATGTTCACAATACTATTACCATTACTTCCTCTTTTAAGCTGTCCCTTAAAAAAAGTCAATCTGACCAATCATGGTTTTGCCAAGCTCCGCCCACACAACCAACACTTATTATCTAAACTCTGCCAATCACAGTTGGTGATTGTGTGGGTCCCTAATGACACTTAGGTGGGAGGGGAGTAAGATTACATATAATTTTCAGATAAAAAAGCATTTTATGCAGTTTATAGCTTGAAACTCCACTCTTTTCAGTTGTAAAAAGATCAAAGTACTTGGTTGGGAAGCAAAATGTCTTCAGTTAGAGAACAGAGGTTGCTTTGTTTGTTGTTTCGAGGTCCTGGTTTTCTGAAAGCCTACACCAGCATAAAGAGAAGAAAAAAATCCGTCACACACTTTAACAATGGCTTTTTGTGGAGAAGAGGCTGAAACCACTGTACAGAGGTTTGTGTAGATGCAGGGTTTTACGTTTGATCTTGTTGCTTCCTGCTTACTTCAGCACAGAATTGTGACGCCTGTCACACTAATGGTAAAAATGTTGACGTAATGGGACATGACTGTTCAGACTGAGGTTGCTCTGAAAAACATTTGATATGTGAACAATTTAATACCATATGAAAGGGACATGGATCTAATTTTAAAAAACAAGGATTTGTGATGTCATAAAAAGTCAAATATGAACCACATACGAGCAAAAACTTGTATCACTTCTGTCTGCAGTGAGAAGCCTTAGCTATTCTGTCTTTCTGATTAAACTGCAGGGAATATTTTATAGTTTAGAGGGATTAAATTTTAAAAAGGTCTTGATCTAAAACCAAAAACTAACAATTTTCAGTGTTAACATCTTTTTTAAGCAAAGTAAGGATTTAGCTCTGCTGAGGTCCCATGAAATCATTTGTTAAAGTTGATAGAGACAAGAAAACCTCTTACTTTTAGTTTACCCTTTTTGATTTGTGATCTCTAATCCAAAATGTTAATATTTTTAATAACAATAATAATGTATGACAAAGATAACAAAGAAAAAATGTATATAGTAAGTCACCATAATTTTTACTTTCTGCAAAAACAGGTTTTCTAAGTTTTCTAACAGAATACCAATGCAGAGGCATTGAATCACCTTTATTGCTTTTGTTTGTTACAATTTTCACTTCAAGCCGCCTACTTCTTTGGAAAAACATGCAGCTCAATCATAAATGTGTGTTTGGCAATAGGATATAATGTAAACAACATTCACAAAAGAAAATAAAACAGAAAAATGTCCTCAAACACATCTATGTATATTTAATAAAATGAGTCAGTACTCTTTGGAGCTCTATAGCTCAGACACACTTCCCAGTAGAAACTAGATATAAAGTTTAAATGTGTCCCAACCTATTTTCCTCAAAGCACTCCCTTCTAACTTCCTAGCCAAACTGAGCCCCCCTCCCCTGCTACTCTTCTCTCCCAAAGACTCTTTCAAATTTATCTCTTTATCAAAGTGATAAAAGAATGAAGTAAATAGTTGCAAACTTTTATCTGGAAAAGGTATAAACTTGTAGTTGTACAACAGAAACAATAACTACAAGAACACTGTTTTGAGAATTACTTAAAAACATTTTCTTTAAAAACTAACAATTTTAATCTTAAAAAAATCTTTAAAACATAAAAATTGTAGTTTTGTCAAGACATCAAACTCAGCGTATGTACACACATACCCTGGGTATGTCTGAATGTACCTTTTCTCACAGTGACCACCTGAGATTGGCATCATTGTCTCAGGAAGAAAAAAAGTTAAAGATAAAGGATGGATGGATCCAATCCATCCATCAGTCATCAAAACACATTTTAGACTTTCTAAAAAATGTTAAAGCATACAATCCATCAATTCATCCATAAAACCGGAGACTCTGTTGCTGCTGCCTCCTCTGTCTTTCCTGTCTGCTCTCTCAGGTTACACTTTCAGTTCTAAATTTCTGTTTCTCTGCTCAGGTGGAGTGACAGCTTGTGAAAAGGGTCAGCGGGGTAAGCCTCATTGTCAGAGTTTGATATTTGGCAGCTCTGTCAGTAACCACTTTACACTTAAAAGAGCTGTCTGATTCAGTTTCTCTGCATGTCCACAAAGACGCCCTGTCCAGTGCAAACATTAGACCTGTGTTCTGACTCAAAGACAGGTTCCATATGAGCCACGAGTCCAGAACTGATCAGAGATGCCTCGAGACTCCTGCCTGGTTTAATTCCATCAACCAGTTAAGCCAGTATCTCACTGGGCTGATTCTGTTGGAGACTAAGGCTGTATTCACACCTGATACATTTGGTCCCCTTTAAACAGACCAGAGTTTATTTTCCCCTGTTAGTCCGGTCCTTTTAATGCAAATTTGAACACTCACGCGAACCCTGGTGCAGATCAAACAACCGGACTGAGATCCATTTTTTAGGTGGTCTTGGTCCACTTCTAAAAGAACTCTAGTGTGGTTTGCTTCTGGTGTGAATACAGACCGACCTCAAAATGAACCAACTACAGGAAACGTGCATTTTTGGATTTCAAGAGCCACTGTTGCTAACACCATGATAACAATTAGCACTTCAGTGTTGCTAATGCTAACATTGCGCTACAAACAACGAGCCGTTGTGGATCAGGGAACGCAGAGCAACTTGTCTCCTTTGGGGTGCAGCACACATTTGCCACCGCTGTCCCAAAATTAGAAGTATATCATTGTGAAACTGCCATCAAATGAGCTACTCTTGAAATTCTAAATGGTATTATTGCAGTTGTATTAACAGCACCATCTTTCTTTTTGGGTATGTGCTCTGTCCCACCCTCATTTCTGTCCAATGGGAGCAATGACCACCACACACAACCCCATTATTATGTGCAGTGCAATGAATTTGTCACTCTTTTTGTATAAACATGTGAGTGAGTTGCACTGCTGCCTCACGAATGTCACACAAACACCTGTCCAGATTTGGGCATTTGCAGTTTAATTATATGAAAATCACAGGGCAATATTGCTATTTTTAAAAAATTGCAACAATTGTCTAGTACTTACTAAGTTGGAACTTAAAATACATGATGATTATAAAAACACATTTCTTTATTTACAACCTAGTAGTAAATAGATGGTTTTTAAAGCAACTTCAGCCTGAACACTCATGTCAGCAGCAGAGGTTTCCCAGGAGCTCTGTGCCTGTGAACCATGAAAGGTTCCGCCACCACGTGACGTGGAGTTGACTGTTTGGCTTCAGATTAGAGATTCTGCAACTCAAGTAAGGAAATAGAGAACCTTCACAGACATCAAGACATTTTGTGACAGGATCAGAGTAAAGTGAGACTGATGCAGGAAAAAAACTTTCATGTTCCATTGTTGTTTTGGTTTCCAAAGCACAAAGCGATGGACGTGTGCGAAAAGGATTTTGGAAAGCGCTATTTTACGCAAATCCTTAAAAGATTTAGTTTGAACAGGATTTTTTAAAACATACTTACTCACCACGAATTATGTTCATATGTACACATGGCAGAATTTTTGTCAGCACCTGTGGACTTTTGATAACTAAGTAGAACAGAATGACCAGATGATCCGTTTAAAGTGACCCTTCCCTCACCTCATTTTTCTCCACTCCACCAATCAAACTAATGAGAATTAGGTGCTACTTCCTCAGCCGTAACTGTCTCTTCTTTAATTGGCATTTGATATTCTGCGGTTGTCATTTCAAGAGGGAGGACAAGGGGTTGCCATTCACAAGGGCTGGTGGGGGGGGGTGTAGTCAAGTGTCATTCAGTCTGATGGCTCTGTAATGTGTTTTGGGCTACAGACGATCCTGAGCCGCCTGTCAGTAAGCCGAGCCCTCCATCTTTCCCCCTCATTCAGGGCACAGAGATTTCATTTAGCCACCCTGTCCATCAGCTAAATGCTGTCTTTTTAAGCCTGTCACTCAGAAGCAGACTCATTTTCCTGCATGTCCAAAAGGTACAACTGAAAATTCCTGAAATGTTTTCAACTCCGCCTCACTCGTCAGCTCACCCCACCCCTGACAGCAGTGACTTGACGTTAGATCAAAAATAAACTAGACTAAATTAGATTTTAGATGTATAGATGTTTTTTTTTGTTTATATGGGTGCAGAGTTTGACTGCAATGACACCAAAAAAGGAGGGGGTGGGGTAAATGTTTGGGCAATGAGTATGCAAAATGGGCCTGAGCATTGTTTTGTTTTTGTTTTTTTCAGAATGATGTTGTTTTTCACAATGCGGGGAATTGCATTCTGTGGAAATGTGTTGTGAATTTATCATCGGGTTAATTTGTCATCCGGTCTCTTTATCGAGGCTCAGTGTGATACGGCCCGTCCTTCCAAGCAGACTGCTTAAACAGCCTCTCCAGTTCTGCTTCAGCTATCAGCCATGTTTAGGGAAGAAAATGGAATGGGAAAAAGCTCCATGTGGCCATAGTTCTTCCTTATTTGTATTATTTGCTGCAACATTATCTAAATTTATCTGGAATTAAAAAGGAGGCAGAGGGTGGTTCATTTCCATAATGTTATTTATAATCCTCCTCTTTAGCTTCAAGGGCGACCGAAGCTACCCAGCCATACATAATGTGCAAATAAATTACAACAAACTTCAGTGGATCTTGAAATATGTAAGGTAGGAACTTTTCCCCCAGTTTGATGTATAAATTGGTACATGTGGAGAGATGAGGACCCCACATGCAGGCGAGTAACAGGCAGGGCAACACAGGACAGAACACTGGAGGAAACCATGCAGGGCTGAGGAGGAAAACATGAATCTGACAATAAAACAGAGACAGACAGAGGAGCGTCAGGAGAGCTGAGAGCAACCTAAAACTGTCAGAATAAGGGGGTTGGTGAGTATTCCTGAAGGATTTTCAACAAACTCTGAATAAGTTAACCCAGAGTTTAGAAAGATGTTCACTCACTACACTGGTCACCACAACTTGCTTTTTTAATGGGGTAGGGGGCGGCACTTCTTTAATTTTACTATTGAACACTATTTAAATTTCAGGACTGTACTTAAACAGTGCTGTTCTATTCAATCAGGATACTCAAAGTGCTTTACACTACAATCTGTGCCCTCATTTACCCATTCACACAGCTCTCTACTAGAGCTCTCTTCAAAGCTAATCTAGATAAATAATTCTATAGAACAGTATCTTTCAACATGGAACCCGGCCGGGCACAGCCCGAAGAGGAGACGTGGGTCCCCCTTCCCATGGGCTCACCACCTGTGGGAGGGG
>JARVJO010063263.1:2036-18313 GCA_031762555.1 Cynodonichthys magdalenae | reverse complement strand
CTCTCTCTCTCTCTCTCTCTCTCTCTCTCTCTCTCTCTCTCTCTCTCTCTCTCTCTCTCTCTCTCTCTCTCTCTGCAGATAAAACAAGATGGAGAAAGGCTGCCTGACAGTGAGCAAATACTTCATGTTCCTCTTCAACGTCATCTTCTTTGTGAGTATTTCAGCTTTTTAACACCAACACCAGCTCTCACTCTGTGTCGGAGTAAAATCTGACTGTACTGTAAGATAAAAGAAGTAAAACCTGTTCTCTGTGGAAATAAAAGTCATTCAAAACAAAGTTCAAATCATCTTAAATGTGTTAATTAATCCACTAAATCTGGTGTAAAACTGTTGTAATGTAGCTGTCCTGATTGTTGTTGTTGATGATGATGATGATGATGATGATGATGATGATGATGATGCTTCTATTGATACTTCTCTCCAGCTGTTTGGAACCGCCCTCGTGGGCGTTGGACTCTGGCTCCTCCTGGACAATCAGAGCTTCATCGTTGTCCTCAGTAAGTGTCTGAGCAGCTCTAATACTCTAATAATGTTTGTTGTATTGTTCTGTTAACTGTGTTTAGTTTTATTCACCACAGTTAAAATACTTTTCATGTCTTTTTTTATTTGTGGTTGTGGTGAAATGAGTTTGGTTTCACTGATCACAAAACTGGTCACATATAATTAGTCCAAACTGAATATTTGATAACTCTATTTGGCAGGGTTAGTTAGAGTTCATTTAAATTGGTGTCCAATCAAAGTGCACACATTTTCCATCAAGCTGTGGCTTTGAGAAGACCAGAAGTTTAATGTCGCCTGATTTATCCAATCAGAAACCAGTTCTTGTTTGTTTTGGATTATTGTGTCCAACTTCCAACCATCAGCTGCTGGTTTGAGGTCTTTGTCTTTCTTCATCATTCCATCTACTTTGTACCACAGCATGAAGCTCCCACCACCATGCCTGACAGCAGGTCTGAAAGTTTCAAACATCCTTCCTCGTCTGGTTTCAGTCCAGCTTCAGGGTCCATGTTGATGTAAAACTGGTTTCACTGTGGACAGGGACTGTCTTCTTCTGTGGGGAACAGAGGGGTGTTGGACAGTCCGATCAGTGCTGTCAGACGGATTCAAACTACCAGCTGCTCTTCAGCAAAGCAGCTGCAGCCAAACGACACCAGTGTAGTTGAGCTGTTTTCATCATAAACACACACACCTAGTTCCAACCAGACACACAAAACTTCACTCACACCTCTGTGAGAAGAAAGTTCTGCCAGGAGTCCGTGCACAGAACGGGTTCTCCGAGGCGGTGGAAGAACAAAAACACGTAGCTTTATCACACAAAGAAGTTTGGACACGTCTTGCCGAGCATAAATCAGCCTCCGGAGACGAACAGTGAGCGAGTGTGAAAGAGCCGAGCGGACAGCGTCACTGAGGACGTTTGTCTCTCAGCAGGTGTCAGCCGTCACACACTGAGCTCTTTCTGCTGCCTGCAGCCCCCATGCATCACATCAACTCCCTGCTCGTCGCCGCACACACTCAGCCCTCACTGCGTCACCGCAGGACCACCGTGCCGAGTCTGGGGGGCTTCAAGAATGACAACACAAACGGTTAAAGAAAGCTGGGCTGTTCCCCTTGGTGCCTGCTCATAAATGACACGCACTGATGCTCAATGGAACATATGATGAAGACGAGCAGTGGGCCACGATGGACACGGCACACTGAGGGGTGAATCAGCCAATGATGAAATCAGACGGTGCACAGACAGCTGAGTCAGAACCAGAGAACAACAAGACCCGATTTCAGCTTCTGTTTGAATACTGACACACATCCCTCTGTGTCTGTTTGAATCAGACGTTTAATCCAAGAAAACTGAGGATGATGACTGAGATCCTTTATTGTTAGGTTAAAATAACACACGTTGATTTAGACTTTTACTCCAGTCATTGAATTGACCTTTGACCTCAAGAAGTTTTAAATCTGTGTTCTGACTTTGTGGTGCTGTTGATACTGAAGATCAGTCCATCCTGATCTCTCAGCTGGATCACTGTTGGTTTAAAAAAAACAGTTTTAGAATAGTTCAGGTTTTATTTACCAGACTAAAGCTTTTCTTTTTTTTCCCTCGTCATTATTTATCATCGTTACAAGTGGAGTCCCACAGGGATGTGTACTCGGTCCTGCTTGTTCCTGCCTTTACTTGCTCATTTTAATTTTTGTTTTATTTAAAGGTGGCAATTTATGATCATTAAAGCACTGGTACTATTTACTGAGACCCATCACATCAAGTCTGAGATTCAAACTGAACTAAACATGTTTTCAGATTCTTGTTTTTTAAGCTAAGTTTTGATGATTTTGATTTCATGAGCGATTTCAGAGACATGGCTTGATTTGTCTTAACCCCAAGAAAACTGGTCCGAATCCCATTTTTAGCTTATTCTAACAAGAATTTCTTGACTTCACTTAGAAGAGGAAACATCCAATCATATTTAGATCTCTTCACTAGCACACAGGGAAAGTAACTAACTATGATTTTGTCGTAAATGTTACTTTGTTAGTTGTTGGTTCTGCTCAGAAAAGTGGGTCAAAACATTCTTTATGATAAAATGTCAGACGTTTCATTTTATTCATCATATTTTGATCAAATCCAACTATTTTCCACCACTTAACCCTCTGATGTGACGAGTTTACTCTATCATAAGTACCGTGCATTCATTCACTGTTACTAATATTTGATCCATCTGCTCTCGATGCTCACAGCTGGTTTAGATAATCAGAAAGTGATGAGACAGGAAAATATGGGTTTATTGCAGCTGTATGAAACTATAGTGTTTCACAGCTGAGTTTTAACAGAAGCTGCTCGTTTACCTTCACCTTTCTGAAGGAATTCTCTTGGTTTTTCCTTTAAAGCTGCAGGTTTGATCCAAAAAGAAAAGAGGTAATTATTGTTTTAGAGAGAGCAGAGCATGTGAAATGTCTGCGTTGCAGTGAAACTCATGTCAGGCTTTAACACGAGCTGAAAACTTGAAGGTTTAGGAAGATAAAATGGAAACAAGCCCATCAGTTGAACTGTTTGTCCTCAGATAACTCCACACACGTGAAGGTGGCGTGTTACATCCTGATCGCTGTCGGAGTCTTCGCCATGCTCCTGGGCTTCCTCGGCTGCCTGGGGGCCATTTACGAGGTCCGCTGTCTGCTCGGCCTGGTGAGTCCTGCCCTTCATCAGGAAGGGCTTTAACCTCAGGAGGATTTATCAGCTCAGAGGCAGAACACAGATGTGACGTTCACAGATCGTCCAAATCTTTTACACGTCAGGAACCGAGTCGCAGATCGTCGTGAGACGTTCCTTTTTACATTTAATCCCTCCTCAGATGCAGAAACAGCCAAAGAAGCTGTAAATCTCAGCTAAATACAGATTATCAGTCACATAATTCAAATTTGTTGGACTTAAACGTCCATATTTTCTTCACTCAGAAGACAATAGTGACAGTTGTCAAGATATAAAATGAGGATACATTTAAATTTCTTCCTCACTAGTTTATTCATAAATGAAATGAATCAATTCTAAAGTTTAGTTTGAATATTTAACATCCTGATTACAACAAATATATTTATCAACCAGAACGTAAAGATGGATGAAAAGATGAAGAGCTGAACTTTATTTTGAAATTTTCTCAAAGTAATCACTTCATGTTCGTCGGTAAGATTCAAGATGGCTTCTACAGAAAAACTGAAAATGTTTCTTTGTTAGAGTTCAGAGAAATGAGAAAGTTACAGAATAAAAGTTAAACTAAATGTATTTGAGTTCCTTCAGAGGGTCAGTAGTTGACCAGATGTTCCACATGTTTGTCTGACTCTTCCTCCTCCTCTTCCTCAGTATTTCACCTGCCTCCTGCTGATCCTGCTCGCTCAGATAGCAGCCGGCGTGCTCATCTATGTCCAGAAGAAACCGGTGAGTGATGTCACTTCCTGTTGCCATAAAAATAATTCTCCTCTTTCCAGAGAAAAACTCAAATGTCTGATAAAAGAAGTGCAGCTTGAGCGCCACCTGCTGGTCAAACTGAAGCATTTCACTGTTGTTTTTTTTTATTTATTAAAAACATTTTCATTTATTTCAGAGATTTTCAAGATTACTGAATCAAAACTTCAACATATTTGCTTTAGTTTTATTTAACTAAAACTTATTTGTATACATTTAAAACTGACTTCAGCTCAAAGTTTTTTGGATGATGATGATGAGGAAGAGGAGGGCTCAGCCACAGTGACTTATTAGTTGATCTCTTCATTATAATAACAACTATAACAATTAGAAACTGTTCTTTTTTATGTGAACAAATGAATAAAACCTCCACTCAGATTTTATTTTAAATAGATTCATTTAATTCACCCTAAGACCAACCAGTTTCTGCAGTTCACAAAGTTCAGAAAGTTCTTTAAAAAGAACAAATAATTAATAGGGCAGCAACGATACAGAAAATTCATGATTCGGTTCGAAACTTTAGTCTCACAGTTCGATATTTTTTCGTTACAAAGAGTTATTTCCATGCTCTTCTTAACTTGTAATTTATTGGAATTAATTTTGAACATTTGTTTAACCTCAAAACTCCAGTTTTTGAATTAGATGTTGCTGAAACGGCAAGTTTCTCAGTGGATCTGTGCTCCACAGTGCAGCCTAAGTGGAGCAGTCGAACACAGATCCACTGATCCTTCAACACAGAGCATCTTCAGAAGACAAGTTGATAAAATAAAAAATATTGTTTCATACAAGAGTGTATTGAACGGTTTGATACAGATACATGTATGTTGCACCCCTACTAATTAATAAAACAGAGGGTTTATGTCCCTGAAAGAAACAAATGAATTAAATAAAACATATT
Source organism: Cynodonichthys magdalenae (assembly GCA_031762555.1). Lineage (NCBI taxonomy): Eukaryota > Metazoa > Chordata > Actinopteri > Cyprinodontiformes > Rivulidae > Cynodonichthys > Cynodonichthys magdalenae. The sequence continues at coordinate 13,466 of JARVJO010063263.1, read as the reverse complement.
TTAGGTATTTTTCAGCTTTGAATCATAGAAATGTTCTCCTGTAGAATCTCAGAATAAAACCTGTGAGCTGAGGTGAAGAGAATTATTTAATTAAAGCTGATGTAGCACCGCAGCGACAGCAAGACGTGTTCATCAGGTCCTGGAGCAGGTCTGACCTGACCCTGCAGCTCTGTAGGTCTGTTGGGTCCTGGAGCAGGTCTGGCCTGACCCTGCAGCTCTGTAGGTCTGTTGGGTCCTGGAGCAGGTCTGGCCTGACCCTGCAGCTCGGTGGGTCTGAGTTCTGACCAGCCTGTTTTCTTGCAGCTGGATGATGGGATGTTGGACATCATCAGCAACGTGCTGGATAACTATCCTGGAAACTCCTCCAGCGTGGAGCATGCGTGGGACTTCATCCAGAGGAACGTGAGTTTAATTTGAACCAGTCATCTGATCGGGTCACATTCATTCATTCATTCATTCATTTGTTCATATTTCCTCCTCCTGTTCATTAACGAGCTGAGCAGCACAGAAACACTCCGCCTGCCCCGTCACACCAGCTGAATGTTCAGAGCCAAATTTTAAAAACATCACAACTAGGGATGCAAACAATTGTTGGTTTATTAGATTAAAATTTTTTCCATTCGATTAATTGAAAACATCCAATTAAACCTTGTTTCAGTGTAGTTTGGCCACCATCCAGTAGAGGGCGCTGCTGCTCTCCGCCTGGCTTTACTCAACCTGTTGAGCTGAGCAGAGAGCGTCTCAGTGTGGGCGACACCATAATTAAATCAGCAAATCTGATTTAGTTTTATTAGTAACACAACAGTAATGATGGACAACAGTACCAGAGACTGTACCGGACCATCCAGCACTATACAGCTGGTACAATAAATTGTTAATATATAATTCTGTATTTTGTTTTAATTAGCATGCAAAAATTAACCCCTCATGTTATAGAAAGATCCTTGATTCAAGAGAAATGTCAGTTTTTTTAGAAAATGGCTGCTTATCAATTAATCGTTAGTTACATTGTTATAAGATCAATCAACTTTAGATTAATTTATTAATCAATAACTTGCATTCCTAATCACAACATGTCAAAGATAAAGATTTCAAATCCTCACAGGATGATCAGAATTACTTATTTATTTGATTTGATTTTTGTAAATTACTATTGTTTGAGTTTATTCTTGGGAAAATATTTAAGATATTTTTCTTCTTCTGCCTTTTATTTTATTGTATTTTTTTTGTTTTATAGAATTTATTTTGCTTTTAATAAAATAATCTTATACATAACAATAAATAAATATATTTAATGTCTAAAACCTGGAAACTGAAAGTCCACAGGAGGTCCAGAGTGTTTTGTGTTGGACCGGACTCAGACTGAACAGGACTAAAAGAGTCTAAAAATTAAAATGACCAACAATTAAAACACAAGAAGTCCTTAATAAAACTTTTATAATATTTCAGAGTCAGGTTGGAGCCACCAGCTCAGATATGTTTTCAGAGTCAGATAAAAGAGTTCCAGCTGCAGAAACACAGCTGGACTCCTTCAGGTTCCACCAACCAGAGTCTGCAGGTCTTCACTCTGACACACTCAGAGACAGGGTTTAGGTTTCTGATCCCCCTGCCTCTGCTGGGTCTACAGATGCGGTGCTGCGGGTGGCGGGACCACGAGGACTGGTTCAGTAACGGAGTCATCGTCAACAGCGAGCAGCAGCTGTTTCCCTGCTCCTGTCAGAACATCACCCTCACCTCCAGGAACGCCTCCGACAGCGGCTTCTGCGAGGCCCCCACCGACAACTGGCCCGTCTACGAAGTGGTGAGAACACTTCCTGGTCACGTGACCCGCCGCCCGGCCCGGTTCCTCTGTGATTAATGATGTTTGTGTTCGGAGCAGGGGTGTGCTGCCAGTGTGGAGAACTGGTTCCTCACCAACATCGGGGTGGTCCTGAGCATCGTCATCGGAGTGGCTTTTATCGAGGTAACCATGATCCAGACACATGAGCACCAATCAGGCTCGACTCTGTCTGTTAGCAAAATATCTCATGAACTACTGGAGGAATTTTATTATACTTTGGAGCCAACCCAGTTCAAGATGGCTGCCTCAGCCAGCTGACATTAGAGAACTTTTTAAACTGTGAAAACAGTAAAATATAACTTTTTCAATTAAACATTTCTGGTTTTGTAAATGTAAAATAAATAGCATGAATTAATTTTGATTTTACTTTAAATAGGTGACGACATAAAAAAACTACAACTCAAAATCTTACTGCAGTGTAAATGTTTTCTCTTTAATTGAATTTATTGATGTTTTTGTGTTAGTAAAAATGAGTAAATGTCAGTTAAATGCTGGAAGCATGTTTGGTTTTGTATGAAATAAATAAAACTTGGAACAAACAGTATGAAGTCAGAAGAAAAAAGGACCGAGAACACATACTTGAGGAACACCGTGTTACCTTCATGTTTTCTTTAGGGGTTTTTTGTTAGTTAATTTTTTTTTTACAAGATAACAAAAATCTAGAATTGATTTTCTGTTTTTTTTTATACTGAATTGCAGGTTAGGTTAGTGTCCAACTCATTTTCACTGAGGCCCACATGAGCGTTATGGTGGTCCTCACAAGGCCAGTTGTAATAAAGTTCAATGTTTCATGTTTAACTTCGCTGAAATATGAAACATCCCATTTCTTGTCTCGTTGCTACGACTGAGCACCGCTAACAAACACTAACTGAGCTCTACGTGGTATTTCCTGCAGAGAAACAGAGTTTTAACACGTCCTCTTATAAACACTGAAAAATACTACGTGTACAACTGACTGAACGTGAAAGAAATAAAACAGAAATATTATTAAAAGTAAAGTAAGTTTTACTCACTGATGAGTTGTGGTGAGTTGCTGCTGTCTTGTATTCTGAACTCTCCCACTGTCCAACAGAGAATTCTCACTCGTTCCAATTTAAATTTGTGACTTGTAAGTGGGAAATTCCCACTTCCCAGTGCAACTGGGCTGCAGCAAAAATAGGCTGTGTCCAAACTACGTCAAAAAACCTCCGCCGTCTTCGTTTTTCTGTTTGGTTTGGTGTCGGCGCATTGAATCCTGGGATATCCTCGGCTGAGAAGGAAACTCAGATGCAGCCATTATTTTAGAGATTTTTGTCGGAGAGGGAGCCCACACATTGGGACAGTCCTCGAGGTGGGGCAGTGATGTAAACATTCGATCAGGAGGAGTCAGCCTCTCAATGGAGACGCAGCCTTAATCTGTCAAATGCAGTGAGATGGAGATTTTTACTCGACTACTTTAGAACCGTGTGCAGCTCCACCTAGTGGTGGGAGGTTGTAATTTCTCAGGTGAAATAATCAGCATGCATTATGGGAGATGTAGTTTAAGTCTTGAGTTTGACGTGTTCTTCTATGTAGAGTTCAAATGACTGAATAAACAGGTGCAATTAACATCATTAAAACCTGAAGCAGTGATTCATGTGTAAAGATGTTTAAATGAATCGTGGTGTTTTATTTTTCAGCTGCTCGGGATGATTCTGTCCATCTGCCTGTGTAGAAACATCCAATCAGAGGATTACACTGAAGTGCCAAAGTACTACTGAGGTCCTGAGTCGTTGGTCCAAATGTAAAATAATAAGGATTCACTTTGGTTTAATAAATGTTTCTTATTTTTGTCAGCCTAGTTTTCTTTAAGCACTTTAGAATGTTTTTATTTTTCTTTAGATTTGAACTCCAGATCAGAGCAATGCTGAAACCAAAAGAGAGATTTCTAAAGTAACTGTGGCTCCCAGCTTTTAGTTTCCCTTTAAAATCTGAATTTGTCTGAAAACTAAAAGTCTGACAGGTTCAGTTGTTCCTTTTTATACACCAGTGTTCTGAGTATTTGTCATATGTTTTTAAGATTTTGTAAATAATTTTACTTGTACGACTTTGATTCTACCAAACCTTTCTGATAATGTTTTTGTTTTTAAAACATCTGGTCTCCATGAGTTATGAAGCAGTTTTACCTTCAGGTTTTGTTTTAGAAAATAACTGACATAAATATCCTTGTTCCTGAAACTACACTAGTTTACAGCTGCAGCAAATATAAGCTTAACAAACCAGTTTAACTCCTAAAATACAAGTAATTTTGTTGTCGAACTAAAGTCAACTCATGGAAACAGATGTTTTTACCCTCCTTCCTTCTGGACAACAGGTTTAACCTGATGGTTTGTGGGTGAAAAGGGTCTGTCTGGTGTTAATGCATACTCACTTTGTTCTGATGCATTTTGTCAATAAACTAATTAAAATCCTCAGATTGTTTGTGTGAAATGTTTTGTCGGATTCTTTATAACTCAAAGTTCTGGTTTCTGTTCTCTGTTGGACCGGACCTGTAAGTTCTGCACAGACGGAAGGTGGATTTATTTAGACACATAAACAGACTGTTACAATAATCTAAAATAAAAGATATAACAGCATGAACAATCATCTCTAGTTCCTTCTGTGACACAAAAGATCTCAGCTTTGAAATATTTCTTAAATGATAAAAACAGTTATGAACTAATGTTTTAACACTGACTGTCAAAGACAGTTTGTAGATGTCTGAAAAGGAACAATACAACCATATGTCATCAGCATACAGACATTACATTACTGTAATGTTTTAAAATATCTCCTAAAGGGTATAAATACAATAAAAATAAGAATGGGCCTAAAACTGAGCCTTGGGGTACCCCACAGGGCAGAGGTGCTCAGTTTCAGTCCAAGTCAGACAAGAAAACTGCTGGAGCTTTATGTATTCGCAAAATGTTTTTATATAACTGGAAGAAATTAATGAAATTTAATGACTGGATGTTTGAGTCATTAACTTTTAGAGTCTATTTCAAGATGGTGGACAATATGTATTCTTCCAGGAATACTAGGTCTTTCATTTAATCTGTGAGCCTTAAGGCTTCCAGCTGTGATTTAAATCTAAAATTCAGTTCAGTTTATTTTTATAGCATTAAGTCACAACAAATGTCTCAGGTCTCTGCAAAAAACTTCACTTCATCACAGTCTCCCATCTGGAGCAGCACAGTGGTGACAGTGGGAAGGAAAAACTCCCTTTTAACAAGAAGAAACCTCCAGAAGAACCAGAACCAGGCTCAGGACCGTCTGGGTTTGGGGGACAGGAAAGAGACAGAAGGACTGGTCCAGGTGTGTTTTCCTCTAGAAGAGAGACAAAGAAAACATGTTATTGATAAAATAATTTCAACAAACACGTAGAGGAGAGAGACTGAAGACAGCAGCAGAGTGAGGAAACAAACTCAGCTTCTGTCTTCATCAGACCTGTAGATCAGTCAAACTTCCTGTCTTTGAACCAATCAGGAGCTGATCTCAGCTCTTTGATGTGACTCGTTCACACGTGTGTAATGTGACATTTGGTTTGTTGTGTTCCTCTCAGGGGGGACATCTGTTCAACACGTCCAGGTTCTGTCTGGACCGAAGTGTTCAGAGACCTGCTGACGTGTTCTTCACATGATGTCACTGCAACATCAGCTGACTCAAACTGAGGGTTAAATCCCTCCTGTTTATGACTTTAAGACTTCATGTGGGCCTGGATCTGGACCTCTGTGCACCATTTGGAGACCTCATGTTGAGAAGAGTGGACCCTGCAGAGCCAAGCAAGTCCTGTCAGAAAGGATCTATTTAAATGTATTTATCTCTAAAGCTCATTTAGTAAAGATTGAGTTTGATGATGTCCTTTTTAAAGAGCTGTTCTTTCATCGTCCTGATGCTTTTTTAAAGATAATTTCTCTTTAGAATTCAAACTGTGATCAGTCTTCAGTAGAACTTTGGTAGAATTAAAATACAAGTCGATTCAGACCAGCGGTTATATTTAGCAGAGACTTTCTGAGGACGTTAAAGAAGTTTTCCATACATAGTCTCAGCTCGTTTATTCTGGTTCTGGAGCACATGTTTGTGTGTGTCTGTGCTGCAAGTGAATGGACTGAAATGGGCCGTGTGTATTTGCTGGATTCATCCAGACTTTCTCCTCGTGTGTCGATGTTCTGCTGCAGGGTCGGAGCTCTCCTGACCTTGTAGGACCATATGAGCAAGTGAAGGTCATGTCTGATAAAAGAGGCTGTGCTTCATCAGTCTGATGACAGAGAGCAGCTCAGAGTCCTGCAAACAGAACCAGAACCGATGAGCTGCAGTCCAGCAGGACGGCCTGTCCATCTCAGATCATCTCTTCGCCTCTTCAGATTAAGATTCCTCCTCTGTGCCGTCTTCTGAGTGAGGACATGCAGGAGACAGAGAAAAGGACGAGCTGTCTTGTTGGAGTGAAGTGCTGCTTTCCTCTGTCTCTGTCCATCACCTCAGCTGCTCTTCCTGTCCCACTCCGAGGACCTCCTTCCTGCCCCAGGGACGTCCTCTCTGCAGGATCCTGATGTTTGAACCCTGACAGGCCTCCAGAGGAGCTTGAAGCATCAGGACCCCGGCTCTGCTCAGGCAGGGGGTTGATTCTGCTCCTCTGAGTGTTGTGATGGAAGAGAAGCTTCTGATTGGATGTGAGGAGTTCCCAAGCAAAGGATTAAAGAAAATAAAGTTACTTTTAGTGGTTGGACTGGTGGTTTTAATGTCCAAAACAAATTCAAAGCATCAAGGTGCTGCACAGAACTCATCTCAGGTCTGCAGAAAAACATCCAAACATTATAAAATACTAATTATTAATCTATGTGAGTCAGCAGATTGTGTTTAATCTACAAGCTGCCATCATGAGTGTAAAATTAAATGTTAAAAAATTTCACCAACGTATTCATTATTTAGCTCACTGTTCTTACATTTAGCTAATTTTTGCTAAATTTTAAAATTTAAATGTTAAAAACATATTTAAATATTAAATTCTAAATGTAAAAGTTAAACCTTAAATGTTGAAGTTCACATTTAGGTAGTTTGGAATGGAACAACCTTTGCTGTTGGTGCTCGGCTCATGTTATGATGTCATCATCCTGAGACAATAGCCTCTAGCTCCAATTCCATTAAAGCTTCTCTGAAGGACATCAAACTTAAACCGAATTAAACCAAATATTTTGGTAACAAAAAGAAACAAACACACAAAATAATGTTTTGTACAAGCAGCAGTTTCCAGTTAAAAGAAATAAAATAACTGTTGTAAAAAGAGAAGTTCTTCAAATCTGCTACCAGATTTTGATGGATGTTTTTGATGAATGGCTCCAAGCTTCTTGTAATCAAAATATTTTATACACAGATTATGCTGATTATACTTTCTCAGCTAAAACCAGAAGAATTGTTGACCTTTTTACATATTTATCTGCTTTTCTATTGACTTTTATACTCAAACATACTTATAATTTAGTTTTACTCATACAGGATGTCAGAATTACTCTAAAATAACTCTAAAATGTAAATTCACCACAAATTTAGATGTATATTTAATAAAACTGTTTATTTATGTGACATCTGTCTGCTAACATTTGACCCGTTTAATCAAATCAGGTCATTCTGGTTTAAAACAAAATAAAAAGACGTTTAAACTCAGGTCAGCTGCTGCAGTAAGAAGATAAAACAAAGTGCAGCAGGTTGATGAAACATCAAATGGGTCAGAGGCCCAGAGGCATCACGGCTCCACTGACCCGTCTCGTCAGCTGTCAATAAAAACTGAACCGTGCATCAGTGAAAACACCGAGCTGCACAGCTGGAACACACAATCAGCCTTGTGAAGTTTTATCTTCTGATACAGAGGAATTTAATTTTATTTAAATACAAAATTTTATTTTTTGTATTAAGTTTCCAAAAATTCCAATCCCATTTTTAAACATTCAACCAGTGGGTAAACACAGCTTCTTTAAATTAATACTGGTGTGCCACAAGGTTCAGGTCTGGGTCCATTTCATGTTTCTACATATTTGAGCCGTGATACAGCTCTCTAACTTCTCTCTATCAAACTTCACGTCTAAAATTCAATTGTTGGTCGTTTTTTTTTTTTGAGGACTTTGGGATCATTGTTCTGTTGGACCCAGTTTGGTCCAAATGTCTTCTGTCAGTGTGAATCAACCCGTATTTAGCTTTATCTGAGACACGTGAACAGAACCTGAGGTCATTGCTGATGATTTTCCACCTTGGTGTTTTGTTAACGCTGTAGATCCAGAGCAGAGGTGAAAACAATGATGATGATTGGATCAGTGGAAACTGAACCTCCTGTGGAAGATCCTGTGGAAGCAGCAGAGTCATTTTTCTTTAATCAATAATTGTACTTTTGTACTGTGTTTTTTGAAAAGCTCAATTTAACACTAATAAATGATGTTATTTCCTGTTTCCAACACAAAATCTTCAACAGAGAAAAAAGGTACATTTACTGTTTTATAATTTTATAATTTTATTACTGTGGTTTTAGGATTAAATGAACAATATTTCAGTCAGCTCTGATTGTTTTAAATTTTCTTTATAAATGAAGTCACTTGACCGAGTTACCAGAACAACTAAAAGCTACATTTATTCTGACAAGTTCAAATAAAATTGTGGGAATTGCCAGTTGTTTAAGCTTTTATTTTGAAGGGTCCAGCGGAAGTTGTTGGTCGGTCAGTCTGATGCAGCAGTGAGCTGCAGGCTGAGCTGAAGGTTTCTCCTCTTCATCAGCGCGGATCAGACTGTTCGGATCAACAGTTCCGGTAAGTTCGCGGGTTTTTACCACCTGGAGGCGGGTTAATGAGACTGATTATAGAGTTAATGAGGTTAATTAACTGATGATTAGTTGAGACATTAATTTAAATGGTAAACTCAGGCTGTGAATGGGTTTAACTGAGTTTAAAGATTCAGCTGTTTTATAAACAAAGTTTATTATTTAAACTAAAGTTAGTTTTTTGTCTGAGAGGTAATATTTAATAACACTGGAAATGTAACATGTTTTGTGTTTGTTCCTGATTTAAACTGAATTATTAGCATCTGTCAGGATTTAATAAGAAGTAAAATAAATCATTTAAGATCTGTTTAAAGACAAACAGCTGATTGTTTTAATCAGTTTCTTGTGCTGAAATTACAACCAATAAAACCTGTTTGCAATTTGAAGAACACTTTATAATCACAGAGTATTTTATTTTTGTTTTTCAGGTGATTAACAGTTTTCTAAACGGATTATTTAAACATTTGCTTTGCTTCCATGCAGTGAATCCAGTTTGATGATTTACAGATTAAACAATATCTATAAAATGATCTCAGATTCCTTTAAAAAGCACAATTAAACTGGATTAATAATAATAAAAACAGACGGTTGAAGGTAGAATCCTGATTGTTTCTATAATATGTATCTTATCATCTGAACGAAGAGAGATCAAAGAGTTTCTGAGGGACATCACTGATGATGTCACATCTTCTTGGTTTTATTAAAGACTGCACAGGGACCCCCGTCCCCCCACAGGGCTGTGTGAATCCAGGTTCATGGACCGGGTCAGTGGGAGGAGGATGTTTAAACTTGGTTATGAGTTTAATCTGGTTAAACTGCAGGAAGCTTCAGAGGTCAGCAGGTCATCAGTTTGTGTCTGAGGACTGAGTCTCATTAAAGAACTCGTCTGTTTCGCTGCAGTCTTTGTCTAAAATCATTTTATTTAACAGTTTTGTTCCATCGTTGATTTAAAATCACTTTATTGTTCAATAAATAAAGATAAAGTAATAAAAAGTCCTTCACCTGCGAGTTTGTTGCTGATTTCTCTTTGTTATCTTTAATAGTCAGGGATCAGAGTTTTCAGCTCTTTAGGAAGAATTTAACTTTGACTTCGCTGATAAAAACTTCTTTCTTCTCATATTTGAAGCAGTTTGTCATTAATTATTATTTTAGCTTTCATGGTTTGTAGACGTGTCAAAAACTGCTGTAGTGCTCTTGAGCTGGGGTTGAGACGCCTGTGACAACATGGTGACAGCTTCAGGAAGCCTGCAGTGACTCTGGGAGTAGTTTAAAACTGAGCCAACAGCTCCTCAGTTCACTTTGCAGAAACTTTAAACTGTTAACCTCAGATAAAAAACTGAGGCAGAACTGGAAATGTCCTGATCCATCAGCAGCAGAAAGGTCAGAATATTAGAATGTGTCCATGAAAAGACCCCTCACCTCCAGGAGAACACTTGGAGGGCCCTCTCTGCTCTCAGATCTGAAAAACCCATTTTAATGCTCCTCTGGCACATCCTGTCAGTCCATAAAGAACTTTAGGAGTGAGAAGAAATAATTAAAATGTTTTAGACGGTATAAGGCTGGAGTGAAATCATTATGAAAGAGGATTTGAGCCACTGGGGAAAAAAATTGCAAATTAATCTTAGAATTTTGAGGAAAAAGTCAGAATTATTATTTTTTATTTCAGAAGCCCCAATCCTCTTTCATACATCATTACCTCTGATAGCAAAATGCATAAAAACCCTAAAAATGCTGATTTTAAACTTGTTTCTACAGAGCTCCAAACAAACTGGATTTTCTCACATGAAGCTGGACTTTCACTGATCTGCATGTTTTTATTTACTTGTGTTTTCTTTAGGTTTTGTCTGAATTGTTAAACCTCCTGCTTGTAGAAATCTGGCCCTTTATTTTCCAGGCAGGACAAACCCTGGTTGAGTTTGAAACTGATCTCAGCTCGTCTGTGTGTCAGAAACTGAACCAGGTCTGTGTCGGAGGACTCTCTGAATCACACTTTACTCACATCTCTGGCTTCAGCAGATTCTAACATCGCTTTGAGCAATCACGACACAGTTTTTTCCTCCTCCTTCCTCCATGTGTTTGCTGTTTGTCGAGGCGAACGCTTTAAAGTCACGAGTTTGAAAACAACAAAAGCGTGAGTCACAAACTGCACGGATGAATCAGCTTCCTTCTGTTTCCCACGGCTTTAACATAACTGATGGAGCCGCGGCATCAACGTCCGTCAGGCTCTCGCCGCATCCAGCAGTTGCCATGGAAACGCCTACACGTTAAGTAGTCAGGGTATGAACTCATCTGGGTTTTTGTCCACAGAGAGCTTTTGAAAAGTTTGAATTATGATAAGAGGGATGTTAGAAGCTGGAGGAGCTGCAGACGACAGGATTTCTTCCAGTCAGGCAGAATGTTGGACACTCTGAGCTTTAATTCACTTTTCTGTAATCATTTAAAGTGATCAACAGACTTTCTAAAGGTCTGTCAGAGTTTGTCTCAGGACTTTTCCTGGTGTTTTCCTTAGTTCTGCTGCTTCAGACGTCTCGTTTGTTTCTGTCTGCAGCTGAGGTGAAGCAGATCCGACTCTTCAGGCTGTCGTCTCTGCTGTGGAGGAAGACAGGACCCGTTACTCAGGTACAGATGGTACGCTGCTTCCTGCTGCATCCTGCTGCATCCTGCTGCTTCCTGCTGCTTCCTGCTGCATCCTGCTGCTTCCTGCTGCTTCCTGATGCATCCTGCTGCTTCCTGCTGCATCCTGCTGCTTCCTGCTGCTTCCTGCTGCTTCCTGCTGCATCCTGCTGCTTCC
>JARVJO010062939.1:0-11843 GCA_031762555.1 Cynodonichthys magdalenae | reverse complement strand
CTGAGGAACTGGATCATAACAAACAGAGCCTCCTCTGGCAATAAAATTAATAAGTGCTAAACCATGCACACAATCTAGTTATGATTAATAAACAGATGATTAATTTCCTCCCAAACAAACTAATGGTATTGTTTCAACAACAACAGTAAAATCTCTCATTAGTACTAGACACAGAAATGCATCGTTTTCTTAAAAGATTTATTCTCTTTGCACATTATGATTTTTACACAATAGTCATCACTTTTGTTAGGAGGCTCTGTTTTTTTTAAACCAATGCATATTGTGTATTTAAAAGCTGCTGTAATCAAAAAAGTCTGTTGTGAAACAATAACATCTCGCATAGAGACCTAAACTCCATTTCTACTGATAGTTGAGTTTATGAATTTGTGTTTATGAATATTTTGGGAGCTCTGTATGAAAATAATTGTCTGCAAAAAAAATATACAAAGAAAAAAATTTTGTTGACAAACCATGGATAACGAAAGTGTTGACAAATGCATGTAAAACAAAAGAATTACTTGTATTCATGCTTCTTGAAATCGAGAACAAAAAAAGCACAGGTGCAAGATTTTCAAAGTGCAGATTTTAAGTTTGGAACGTAGAAAGTTATTTGAACAGTTCATTTACACTGTCTCTACTGTGAAACATGGAGGAGGGTCTGTTATGATCTGGGTTGCTTTGCTGCATCTTGCACAGGGTGTCTTGAATCTGTGCAGGGTACAATGAAATCTCAAGACTATCTAGGGATTCTAGAGAGAAATGTGCTGCTCGGTGTCAGAAAGCTTCGTCGCAGTCACTGCTCATGGGTCTTGCAACAGGACAATGACCCAAAACACAGCTAAAATACTCAAGAATGGCTAAGAGGCAAACATTGGACTATTCTGAAGTGATTCTCTATGAGCCCTGACCTAAATCCTATTAAACATCTTTGGAAAGAGCTGAAACATGCCGTCTGGAAAAGGCACCGTTCAAACCTGAGACAACAGAGCAGTTTCATAGAATTTTTATTTATTATTACTTTTGTCAGATTCTAGTTATTTCTGTGACCATTGTGGGTTTTTCTTTCATTAAACAAGGAATACCAACAATTTTGTCCATGTGTGTATGTTTTTGAGTTCTCTCTAATTGGACACAGTCAGCCTTGCACATAGATATTGTATTCACAAACAAGCTTGTTTTCATACACTGGTAGACATTCTGACTCCAAGTAGCTGGGGCACTGCAACCTTGACTCACCAAAACATTGATAATTGTGACACTTTGGTTTCATTTGCAATTTTTTTGCTGTTTCAACCTCAGTCAAAATGACCTCTTGCATTAGAAACCAAACTGCGTTTCTGTGTTTTGAATCAAACATTTGAACTAAACTTTTAAATTTTCACCTAAAAACGCTGATGGAAGATACTAGAATCTTCTGTAATCACAAAAAATAATGATAATAGAAATTGGAAAACATAAGTGAACTTGCATCAGTTCTTTGTCTTAAGACCTGAGAAATTCCATTAGAAGTTGTTTTTTTTATAATAAAAATGTGCTTCTACTAAGAACCACAAGAGTCCGAGCACACACCCAAAAACCCAGTAAAGAGGCCCTGCAGAGGTCACGTGTTGATTGACAGGAAGCAGGGTAACGACCCCACACCCTCCCTCCCAGCTGTCCTGCCTCATTGCCTGAGCAGAATCACCCCCAAAATAACCATTCCTATCTCTCTCTCACTGTCTGTTTGCGTGTGCGCCCACTTGTGATGATAATGAAAATATCTTTGTTCCAAGGACAGAAAGCCAGTGAATTGTGTCTTAGTGTGTCATAGTGTTTGCGTAAAGGAAGGAAGATAAGCTGGGCCAGCAGCCTATTTCTGGCCGAAGTTTACAGTTTTTCAGTTTCTAAAAACACACACGCAGTAGTAATTAACTATGCAGCTGTTCAGCATGGTTTTGCATTGCCAAATGACATGCTTTCAGAAATGACATATTTTAATGTAATGTTAATTTCTTAACTTGAATCTTGAATCTTAGAATCATCAAAATGTATGTATGTACAGAATCAGACAAGTGGGTTTATATATTTTTTTAATTTGTTGTAATCTATTGACCTGTGTGAAGACTGTTGTTGGAATGGCACTGAGTCAAAACACTCATTTTTCTGTAGATACAATTAAGTATATCAAATTGTATCACCTCATTGTATTGTATTATGTTAGACGTTATGGCATCTCAATTGTTACCGCTGTCTCCTCTATGGGAGAAAGTCACAGGATTACCTGGAGCCTTCATGTGTGGAGTTTACATGTTCTCCCTGTGCACATGTGGGTTTTCTCCTAGTAGTCTGGTTTTCTTTTACAAACCAAAAATGTACATATTTGGCTAATTGGTAATTCTAAATTGTCTGGTTGTTTGTCTTGTTCCCTTCCCATTGTATTTTGAATTTTGGTGAATGTTAAATGTCAAAATGAATGTTAAAATGTTGGAAAAAAAATAAAAATTAAATGCTAATTGGGTGTTTCTATCTACTGGTTTGGAGCATATCAACCAGACTATGCAAAGCATATCAGAATTTGACATTATACATAATTGTCATAAACAGGAGGTGGAGGTTGCAAATTAGCAAGGACCACAGATCTTGGGACAACTATTGGTCATGATACATGCTATCCAGAGACGTAGAGAAAGAAATGAAATTCTTATGGAAATATTTGGGAAGAAGCCGACAGTGGAAACAGCTGATTGATCATATGAGGTAAATGCTATGGTAAACATAAAGGTATGGGTAAAAATAAAAAAAAATAAAAAAAACATTGATGGAAAGGCATGCACTCAAATGATTCCTTCATTTGATCGAATCACTCATGAATGACACACTAGTGTTTATCATCTATGGGATGGAAGTTGCTCATACACCATGATTTAAATCAGGGATGTTAAATTCGTTTTCATCAAGGGCCACAAAACGTCACGTTTCTTGTCTTTTTGAGTAAGAGTTTTACTTATTGTTGTTGAGTTGTAATGGGTAGTTGGCATCTTGAATTCTTTCTGACAGCGAATTCCCACTGAAAAGGCATTTCAGTATACATTTATGACCAGTATTTCCCTCTGGGATAAATAAAGTATTTTTGAATTGAATTGAGCACAACTAGGCCATAGCAAAAGTACACTCTAAAAATGAAATGTTGGATTTACTTAACCATGTTATGTAGTACCACTTAACTGAGTTGAGTAAATTCAAAGCAATATACCAGTTTTTAACCAAATAACATGAGTATGTTTCTATAAATTTACTTAACTCAGTTAACTAGTTGACATAACATGGTTAAGTAAATCCAACTTTTTATTTTTTAGAGTGTAGCTGGCGAAAATGCAGTGGAATTGGAGATTTTGCACTGCAAATGATGTTGGCTATCAGCTAATGGCAACTGTCTACTTTTGAACTCTGTGCACTCACACCTACTTGTAAGATGCTGTCATTTAACTAGAAGAATAATTAACATGCATTATGGGAGATGTAGTTTATGGTCAATCTTGGCTTTAAAGCATCAAATGCTTATTTTAAAGACAATAATACATCTTTGAAGCTCTTGCAAGCCACAAGAAAGGCTGTGGTGGGCCACATTTGGACAGTGGACCTTAAGTTTGACTCATGATTTACATGAAAGAGTCCTAACGTCAGCTTTCTTTTTACAGTATTTATGCAAGTAGTCTTCTTCATGTTGCCTTGTATAGACTTGGGTAGTGGCTTTTGTCTTTTTATTTATGTTTGTTCACTTTTCAAACCTCATTTTTTTGAGTCCCCAGCCCTGATGTTTAATGTCTGTTTACCCTTGACTCGTTATTTTCATTTCAGTTTGTACGTTTGAAGTTCTGCTCCGACTTTGGCCAGGTGCTTACACAAATGAATGAAAATCCAGGAATGCAAATGCAATGGAAAACGTGAGCTTCTATTGTCCGGAGCAGAAAAGGTCTGCAGCTGACGGGCGGGGCGTGAATACGAAGGGCATAAAGGGAAGGGGTGTGATGAATTCTTGTCTTCGCCCTGCTTCCTGTGACCTTATAATCACTCTGCAACCTGATAATAAAAACAGAAACAACAAAAATACCAGAGAGCATTTTTTTTCATACTTATAATCCAAAAGGTTGTCATGTTTTTGCATTCAGTTTGCTTGGCATCTATGGAATTACTTTTCTAGACACTTTTCAAAGCGAAACTGAATGATTTTGTTGTTTGATTTTGAGCAGCATAAATAGAAAGTCTTTAAAAATGATGTGTAAATATTTGCTTCACATGCCTGTCCATCTGTAGACATAGCCCAAGTCTTTACGAGAGGAAGGGAGGGAGATGAAGAAAACAGTTTCACTGCCAGCATTGTTCCACATCACATCCCTCCGACCCAACTTCGTTCTCTCTGTGTAATCTTCTGCCCATTTGTCCCTCTGCAATCATATTTCTTCTATCCTCCGCTATCTTTCATCTCACATCTTTGGGCAGTTTTTTCCTGCGCTGGTCAGTCTGCCTCCTGTTGATTGCCACCAGTCGTAAGATTATACTGAGCGAGCGTGGACACACACACAAACACACACACACACATGCACATTGTGGGAAACAGGAACAGGGGAGGTGAAGGGTGCTTCCTGTCTGGCTGTCGATGTTTAAGTGTTTTGTTTTGTTTTTCTTACAGTGAGAGTCTGTGTGTGCGGGGCCTGGCCAAGGTGGTGCGTCGGTGTGGAAATGTAGTACTGATTGTCAAATTAAACATTGGTTTTCAAAACTAAATAAAGTAGCACAAGTCAAAAGCAAGAAATATTTCAACTAGTTGAATGTTAATGTTAAAGCAGTTTCTCAAAATTAATATCCTGCTTTATATATGTATACATGAAGCACTACAACTAAATTAAAATGATTCAAAATTAGCTATAGATAACTTTGAATCATTTTAATTGAGAGGAAATTATAGCTGTTCTGGTCATATGATATTGACATATATGTTTGAATGACTCTCAGCTACTCCCACAACAAATTAGACTGAGGTAAAGCCATCTTTTGTTGGTTAAACTTGATTAGCTATGGTGGTCTTCTTGAATTGGATTGGTCCCAAAAGTTAAACATTTGTAAATGTCAATTCATTGTTTGCTTTTCGAGTTTCACTAAAATCTGCTCAGTGGTTCATGAGTTGTTTTGCTAACAGACAAAAAGGATTGTCTCCCACAGTTAAGGCTAAAATTTTAAGCTAAGATGTTGTGCAGCAAATAGTACTCAGAGTATGTGTTGGGGATGACTGTGAGCCCCTACCACACCAAACTTTAGCTTTTCATCTGTAAAACTGATTGAGTTACAGCTATTTTTGTGTTTGCTGGAGTTACTTACATGGTGGCCATTTTGAATTCTTTCAACGTTGGTTGATGGTTCAGATTTAGAAAAGGCAAAACGTTTCTTTGTGAAGTGAAACACAAGATGCAGTGTTGGTGAAAGACGAGGCTAAAAATGAAAAAAAAAACAAAGCTCTTCTTTTCTTTTCTTTATGCGCAGCACAGAGTGGCACCAAAGCAGCAACTACTTTTAGACATGAGGCAACCTTTTTTCCTGAGAGCCAAGCTTCTGTTTGGTGTCCATTTTTTCTTTCTCAAACTTACATGGGATTAGTAGGATAACCAGACTCAGGTCCAGTTATGGTACAGGAAGTGTTTTTTGAAGACACTGGGTCTAAAACTGTCACACTTGTTAAGGAATACCTGGGCCACTACCATGCAAACCTTGAGAAACTCCATGATGATCGTTTTCCTGGTAATTTTGAACATACAGCAGCCAGTTGTTGACTAGAGCAAGATCAATGACAACTTTCACATTGTTCCTCAGTTTGAAATACTGATTATGTTACATGATGGCAGGAAATCGCAGAGCATTTATCCAGAACAGCCTTGGTATAATTAATTAACTGAACAAATGCACCAGTTGCAAGAACTATTCACACGTGTGAACTGTTCTAAACATTCCAAGGTTTATCCAACCGCATGGTACAATCAATAACAAAATATAGTCCCAATTTCTTCAAATGAAGACTCCATCTTTACTAACATTGTTCTTTGCTACAAGTGGAAAAACTTGTCGAATTTGCATGCCTTGTGAATTTAAAGATGTAACTGTACAAAAATACACTAGCTTTAAGCATAAAAAATGATTTGGATTTTTACCTTGCTCATTTTTCTGACAAGAGTGGCTGTAGATGCTTTTTACTGGGATCCCCACCATCTTGATTTACCATTTACCATCTTGTTTTCACTGAAAGGAGTGTAATGTTGTCATGTGACCACTAGTTGATGCTGGTGGTGCCTGTAAAGAGACCAATGGCTCAAACAAGAAAACATAAAGTATCATGGTGCAAAGGGGCTAAAATGCAATCGTGTGAGGACACAGGGTCTCAGGAGGTTATAGGAAAACCCTGAACCTTAAACCCTACGGCTCCAGTGGTTCCAGTGGTTGTGTGTTGCACTGGGTTGGGACTACTCATCTTCTTGGAGGAAGATCACTACAAAATGGGGCTGGGCAATGTTAAAAAACCATGCAACAATATTATTGTATATTGTAAAAATAATAATAAGAATCCTTGCTGCAACACTTTTTACATGTTTATTCATCATCTAAACCAGATGTGGGCATTAAGACAAGCGAGACTCTGATTGGTCACACGCAGAGTGACTGCGTGGCATCTGGAATCTATGATTTATTGTTCCGGCAGAAATCCTGACTGATTGTCTTTAATAAAGCATTTCACTCGTGATGTGAACAGGGACGGAGGGGCGCTACATCGTCAAGTCTCAATCCACCTATGGGAAATTTCTGGCCAACCTAGTTGAGCTGGAACTAATGCTGTGTGATAATGTGTCTGCATACCCCAGGCTTAGCGCTGAGTGAAGGATTTCCATCAAAGCAACAATGAAGTAAAAGCGACAACTGCAAGAAATTTCATCCACAATAATAATAATTTAAAAAAAAAAAACGTACATGTGGTAACTGCGCCAAACTGTTTCTGATTCATTTCAACACAAAGTCGCTCTTTACTCACTGTTTTCTTTCTAAGGACGAAGAACCACAAACACAAACTAAGTAGTTTTGACAGCTCCATTAGGCATTTTAAAGACTCAGTAGGTTCACTAGAAGTTACTGTTCATGACATTTGTGACATTTATAAGCTCCGTAACGTGCATTCAGAAAACCAAAGTTACTGCCAGTAACCTCTGTTTCTATTCACAACTGTTAACAAAGACAATGGATTCAGTTGTATACAACCCAGTGGTTTATTGGTGGTTTCTCTTCAACAGATGAATGAGACGAAATTCAACACAAAAGCTGATGGTTTGTAATCCTAACTAAAACATTTTATATTTCTTCATTTTATTTCTTTATTGTCATACATATTCAGCACCCAGTGAGGTAAATTGCAGTGTGTGCCCTTTCTAGTTTCCAAGTTTCCTACTTTTTTCTTTCTACTGTGGTAGATGGGGGGATGAAGGGGCGTTAGTCCCCCGAGGGACCTCTGAAGATCGTATCACTCTGTTGGTAAAACAAGCGCTTGCTCTAAAGGTGTGTGTGTGTTTTAAATGTGGGCCAACTTGTGCGTGAGTCAAATGTTGAAACGAACAACACAGGTGCAGCAGACCAACACAGGTGATGGAAAAAAACAGGAGGGAGGGGAAAAAGGGCAAAAGTTCTAATTTTGAAATGTTCTCCTGAAGATTATTTCCACAGGAATAAAAACAAAAACAACTTCTGACTGGCTTGACTAAGCAGCAGTACAAACTAAAAGCTTGAAAAGTCTAAAAAAAAGCCCACTTTCAAATACTTCTGTGTAATAACTTCCTTTTTAAAAGAAAAAAAAGTGCAGAAACATGGAAGATTTTGGAGAGCATAATGAGAATGTTTTCCTCATGGTGACGTGTTTCTCAAACAGCAACAAGAATGGAAAATGGTGTGACCTCCTAAAGGAATATCAGCAGCTTTATTTGAAGCCTGAAAAGTCTAGCAGCAAAATGCACAAATCATTGTTCAAATGCTTTAAACATTTAAAATTTTGAAATCGCCGCCTGAAAAATGACAGAATAGAAACTTGGGTGTTGTTCAGTTAAGAAAACAGACAAACTAAATAAATGTTGCTGAGCAAAAATGTTTAATATTAGCTGATGTAGCATTCTTTCACAACTGTTTGTCCTTTTTGAGAAAATACGGCCTGGACTGGCTAACCACTAGCCTAGCCTTTAGAAATACTTTTGCCTCTTTCTCCATGCTCTGTAGCTGACTTCAAAGCTGACAACTTTTAGTATTTAACATCACTTCAAAAATGACTAGAACATAAAAACCTAAACGCCAACCTGTTTGCATGGCACCATACCATTCATTCTAACACTAATGACTGTCATGTGCCGTGGCCGCCTGAAAATTCTTCGGAATTATGATGGAGAGACAAGCCGAAACAAAGGTCTCTTCACTGCCTCGTGCCTGTCGTAAATAACCCTCTCTTACGACTGCAGGACTGAATTCAATCGAATCACAATGGCAGCTCATGAGGGAGCAATTAGAGATAATTTTATGTCCTGGGCTTGTAACGCAAACTCCTCCAGCTCACATCGTTTCACCTGTTTTATATTTGGTGAGGTTTCAGGTGAGTGTTGCTTTTGCAGCCATTAATATTATTTGCCAATGGCAAATCCTAATGTTGGTTATTTACTAAAGCAGCTCTAGAATTGACAAGCCTTCAGAGGTGGGTGTAGCTCTGTGTACATTTGGGGTTTTAATATTTTTGCAATTAAATATAATTAGCAAAAGAGTCTTAAAGAAAATACGTCATGATCTGAGAGGTACTAAATTAAACAATGGATGGATAAACTTTCTACAAATAAAGTGTAAAATATATTTTTTTAAATGTCACAAAATGTATTTATTTAGCTGACTGAGTGTAAAATAGTTTTAAAAAATCACCAGTAATTATTATTTAGCCCACTGTTCTTACAGGGGAGAGGGAAGTCTGGGTCTCTCTGCTTAGGCTGCTGCCCCCGCGACCCGACCTCGGATAAGCGGAAGAAAACGGACGGACGGACCACTGTTCTTACGTTTTGCTCATTTTTACTAAATGTTACATTTAAATGGCAAATGTTATGTCTAAACAAATGTAAAATCTAAATGTAAAAGTTAATCTTAAATGCTGTGGCTGAATGATAAGTATTTCAGAATGGAATGCAGCCTTTGGTTTTGGTGCATGGCTTTTGTTATGATGTCATAATACTGTGACAACAGCAAATGCTAATGCTTAGCTAATGCAAACAAAACATCAAACTTGCAGTTGAGGCCAGTGTCCGAGCTACACTTTAAACTGTCGGATCACAAGTACCATCAATATTGTTTTAAATGAAAACATTTAGATTTTAAATTTGAAATGCCATCTTTAGTGGCGTTAGCAGCGTTAGCAGTGTTAGTGGCTGCTTTTATCGCATGAGATGAGATGTACATTTATGAGTAAATAGCTGCTGAACTTTCATCGGCATCGATCGGTGACTTCAATCGTCAGGTCATCCTCATGCTGATGAGTGAACGTTATAAAAAGAGCACTGCAAACTGTTTCCTTGTAACCAGTTAGTAGAAAAAACAATCAAACCAGCTGCTGATCGTGACCCTGTATTTCCCAAACATTTGCCGTTATTATTACTACTACTACTACTACTTTTTTTATAAAGCACTTTTAAAACAACCACAGCTGCAACAAAGTGCTGTAAATGTAAAATCAAAAACATAAAAACACAAAACAAAGATTAAGAAATACAATTAAAAACAATAAAACAGGAATAAAACAAAAACTAAAAACAAGTCTCAGGCTGTGCCAAAAGCCAGGGAGTAGAAGTGTGTTGAGAATAAGAGCAGGAACCGCCTGGAGAAATGTTTGTGCCACAGCAGATAATGCATATCAACAAAACAAGGTAGAAAGTCATTGCAAAGAAAAGGTTTTTTTTTTCTTTTGTCTTGGTTGGTTTTGCTGTTTCATGACTGCACTTCTCAAGGAAGTAAATTATATGGCATCAAAGAAGGAATGTGTTTGTGGCAGCAGTTGAGAGGAAGGACGAAAAAAAAGATGGACTGTTATACAAATCAAACATTATGTGCAGCTTAACCACATGAGTCAAAAATGAAAGCAGTGAATAAAAAAACAAAACAAAGAACTCGGATAGTACCTATCCATCCATGTATTTTGTTGCCTTTGTTGTCTATATAAAGTGGAACTGTAATAATTTGGTCTGAATTCCTCCTTATTGTAACTCCACAAGCCCCTCTTTCACCCCTTTTCTGAGGTGTCTCAGATCAACTCGTGATGCTGTCTCTTTAAAGGGGCAATATTATGTGTTTCTCAGGCATATATTTAAATTCTATACCAAAATTAAGTAACTATGTCACCTTCAGTTGTAACGCTGTTTACATGTTTAAATAGAAAATAAACTTGACTTCACATCATAGCTGTTTCTAAACACATTGAAATTGGCCTTTGTCTGTTTAAGAACCTTCTTCAGATTCTTACTGTGTCTCAATTCATGGGCTGCAGTCGACATAGACCGTGGCCGACGTCGGCTGCAGTCAACGGGGGCTGTGCTGCTCATGTCGGCTGCATAAATGACTGTGAAAGGAGACGGTCTACCCCACAGAAGACATAAGTTTGCATGAACATGCTCTGCGTCATTACCATGGTGATATGTTTTATATCACAACACTTCAGTTGTTTTTTCAAGTTATAACTTCATAAAATAAAGTTTTAATAGAAAAACGTTACAAGGAAATAAATAAAAAACATGAATAATCTGGGTTTAGCTCCAGTATCAGTACTTGTAACTGCATTTTCTCTCACAGCAACAAAAATTTCTTCAGTTAAGTTTTTTAACTTAAATTTTTCGGTCTGTGATAAAAATTCCTAACTCTGTCATTTAAAAAAAATTAAAAACTTTGCCGTCTTTATTTTTCTGTTTAATTGGCTGACGGTGCAATGAAATCTGGGATACTGTCAGCCGCGTAGGATACTCAGAAGTAGCCGACGTTTTTGGTGCTGATGAATTGGGACAGCCTACAACGCATGGCAGTGAGGTAAGCGGCTGACTAATGTGGCCCACGTCGGCTGCACCCCACCTAACCGTTGGACCGGAAAGTAGGTTTTCTGAACAACCGGAGTGAATACAGAGACGTTTCAGCTGGTAAGAGTCCAGTCATCCCCACATGTACTGAACGTAAACAAACGCTAACCATAGATCACACATCAAACAACGATATGAACAGAACAGCGTGAGTTTTGAGTGCTGTTATGTGGAAGCTCAATGTTGTTTCCTTGGCATGAAAATCCATTTCCTCAAATGCATTTTTAATCAGAAAAGGACTGGACTGAGAAGTAGTATTGGAGCTCAGCAGACGCAGTTTCACCGGGTGTTTACCTTGTTGCTGCTGATAGACTGCAGGAGTCGCAGAGCGGGCCGTGGGCTGGAGGAGGTGTGCTCTGTGATGAGGAAGCTCGGCTTAAAGACGTATCCCAGAGGAGGAGCTGATCCCAAAAGGTGGTTCTAGGCCCAACTGGTCGTTTTTGCTCTCCTGCCTGACTGCCTCAGAACACTGCAGGATTTCTCAAACATGCATGAATGAGTCAAAGCAAGATTCTGGACATGTTTTTGATGAGAGGATAACATAACCTGATATAAAGCTCAAAAAAGTTGATTTTACATGATATTGCCCCTTTAAATCCAAAGACTACATCCCCCTACTATGGAGGACTAAACCTGTCATAATGAGAAATAAATGTAGAAATAAATAAATGGCTTGAAAAACTAAAAACATGG
>JARVJO010062771.1:0-18392 GCA_031762555.1 Cynodonichthys magdalenae | reverse complement strand
CCCGAAAAACACGAATAAAACCAATAAGTGTTGAAAAATAAAAGATGTTTTAAGCACAATCCCAATATTATGAACAAGTTATAGCAAGGGTGATTTAGGAGTAGAAGTAAAACTGTGCGAAGGTAGATAATTCAGTAAATTGAAAAGATTCCCCAAACAAACAAATAGTCAAGCACCCGTAGTAAAACAGAAAACGACACAATATGTTACCCCACGACGTCTATCCTCACCCTGTCTCCTGAACACAGAAGTAGGTGTACTAGAGAAAAACGGTTTGGAAGGAGCTCCAAAGTTTGTCATCCTGGGTAGCTCGGGAGCTAAGTGTGGAGGACAGCAAACCCCACAAAATAATCAATTTGTTCCTTTAAATTATATAGTTTAGTCAGAACTGTCTTTATTGTAGACTACATAGCATACATGTCAAATTGTACGAATTGTCTGTAAATTACACAGATTTTCCCTGACTTTGCAGGTATACGGACATATAGGGCAATCTGTCTATCCATATTTTCAGTTGCAGGCTGAGTCATTTCTGCATTCTGCTCTCTATCAATGTGTTCTGGTTTAATTTAAAACAGCTGAACGTCAGATATTGTCTAAGATTAATCTTCAGGATGGCAAAGAGTGTGCGCAGCCTCTCACCGGAAATTCGCTGTAATTTACCCTGTATGCTTTGTGGAGTTAGCCTAATAAAATTGCACCACATGAAACGTTTCGTCTCTCCTCCAAGAGACTTCTTTAGTCTGAGGAGTTTCAGGTGAACTCAGCCTTATAAGCACTGCCTCCACATGGTGGACAAACAGGTTGATCGCATGCAAAAGAGGACCATCAGCTGGTTCTTTGGGGTGAACCAATCTTTGCCGTAATGTGTTTTGGGGTTTGAAAGCCCAAAACACTTTACGGCAGATCGGTTCACCCCAAAGATCCAGCTCCCCGGCACAAACAGAGTAACATTGTGTATGCTGTTAAGTGTCAGGAGGACTGTAATCAGTTATACATCGGGGAAACAAAACAGCCACTGTTCAAAAGAATGAGCCAGCACTGACGAGCAACTTCATCTGGCCAGGACTCTGCAGTTTACACTCATCTACAGGCCAGCGGTCACTCTTTCAGGGATGAAGATGTTCTCATCCTTGATAGTTTGGCTGATGGCCCTCTTTTGCATGTGACCAACTTGTTTGCCCACCATGTGGAGGCAGTGCTTATAAGACTGAGTTCACCTGAAACTCCTCAGACTGAAGAAGTCTCTTGGAGGAGAGACAAAATGTTTCATTAAAGAAAAACCCGTTCAGAAGACCTACAATTTTTTTTTCCTTATTTTTTACCTGGATTACTGAGATGCATCAGGACATCACATACATGAGACAATATATTTGTTTAAATTTTATAAAAACTAACAGCCTACATTATTTTTAAAGTCTTTGTTTTACAGTTTAAGTAAATGTTTATCAAATAATGTCTAATGTTGCAAGTAATCGGGAATCCCTTTGAAGTCAGTCAGAGAAAAAAATGTTCTCTCAGCACCATGCCACCAGCAATCAGACAGGCCAGCAACCCGCAGTTTCCATTCACAATTTTGACAGTACCCCACCCCTTCCCCCCATTGCAGACAACGTGACTGGGCGCCATGATGATGATATACTTGGGATTTTGCCCGCAGCACTTCAGACAGCACCGATAAGGGAGATGCTAAAACACGAGGAGATGAGCCGCTAGCTGTAACAAAAAAAACTAAAGGTAGCTCCGTACGCGTGCTTGAAAGTTAAACAAATATCAACATTTTCCGTAAAACTTAGAATCACAAATAAAAACATTACGATTAAGATCAAACATTTCTTTTTTTCCCCCCAAACACAACCGGTATTTTCAACGACTTCAGAGCGAGAGCTAAGCTCCCAACTTCCCATAATCCCTCGCGCCGTTAGGGAACGAATTGTCCACTGTGCAGTCTTTTCTGCGTAAAGTCTCTGTCAGTAAGATGCTTGGTAGCCTGACTGTGCAAAGCCTGACCGGAGGGGGAGGCAGGCAAATTGAAGGAAAGAACAGGGGGGGAATTTAGGCAGTGTCCCGTATTTGGAATAAGCCAGGGACCAGATAATACAGTTTTACTTTTGACGTTAGGCAAGAGTAATCTTCGAATTAGGACTTTTATATTTGACGGGCTGTCGGAACTCGTCAACAAATTGTCGTTTTGAACTGTGGACAAACTAAAAAAACAAGACATTTCTGGACGAAGAATGGGATTTAAAATACGTATCTGCAGCAGTGAGTGAGTTGGGAGAACAAGGGCACATTTCTCACTTGGATAAAAAAAAGAAACTACTGTTAACGAGGCGGAGTTTTGAGCATTACCGCCGCATGCTACAACTTATGGAGAAATAAGAGGAGGAGATGCTATTTGGAAGCGGAAAAAAGTAACGTTAGCTCCCGGGCTAACAGAGCTAGCCTAGCAGGCTGCTTCCTAAGCCTGTGTCGCCCTTCATTCCTGGAGCAGAGGAGGGGCGCTGGGGCTTTGTAGCATTGCAGATCTTGTGTTTTCGGGGTTGCTTGAAGAATGGAGAACTCCAAAAATCTGCCACAGCACATGGAGGTCTGCTGAAAGGAATCGACTTGATTGTTATCTGTTTCTCACCCCACAAGAAATTGTAGCAAACTGCCAGCTAGGGTTGCGGTCTAAAAAAAATCCACCGGCCTGGTCCTTAAATAATTGTGGCCAGCTCTCTTTTATTTCTTATGCACCCTGCCGAGGAACACTGTTAAAAATGGGCAGGTACTGCACGTTTTACCCACCTCTTCGATTATTATTTCGGAACAAGTCGGTTTTACAACAGAATTAGCCCCCCACCCTCAACAACAATAATAAAGTTAGACCACTTTAGAGACATTCTCAAGGTGAGAGAACTTCCTCACGAGCCTTGGTGTCTTATTATATTTTAGTTATTCTGATTTACCCATTGTCTTCATCATCATTGCTTTAAAAGCCAAGAAGACGGAATAATCATGTCTGGAGAGGTGCGTTTGAAGAAGCTGGAGAATCTGATCCTGGACGGTCCAGCTCAGTCTAATGGCCAGTGTCTAAGTGTGGAGACCCTGCTGGACATCCTAGTCTGCATTTATGATGAGTGCAACAATTCCCCCATCAGAAGGGAGAAAAACATCCTGGAGTTTCTGGATTGGGGTGAGTTAGACCTTTAAGTTTGGCCTGTGCTTTTCTGCCTCTGACTCTTTGGTAAGATGATGATAATGTTGCAGTGGCCCTCCCTTCACCATCACATTCCTTTTATAGTAAGTAGTGGGGTTCTGCTCCCTTCTCAGCCTCTCTGCAAGGCCACTGTGTTCTTGTAGAATCCAAAGTTTTGTATGGTTTGTACAATGATAAATCAGGGTTCTTGCAAAGTCTTCAGTTTTTTGTCCAACTAAAATAACAGTTGTTCCTTTTATTTAAGTAGCTCAATAGTAGAAGGCTTTTCTGATTTGTTATGTATAAAATACAGAGTACTGTGCAAAGTTGTAAACTAATGATTTATAAGCTTTTCGTTTTACTCCCAACCCATTCAGAACTGAAGAAGCCTATTAATGATAGGTTAAAACCTATTCATGAACCATGAAGAGTCCAGCTACCTTTTACTTAGGATTGTCCTATTTTTTAAGAATTGGCTTCCCAAATCTTGCTCTTTGGAAGGACAGTGTAAAAAAGGATTATAGCCACAGATTATGTTTATACTTTGTGATCTTTGCAAAACTGGAATATGTGCTAAAAATAAAAAATATTTATGTATGTTGCATATTCTCTGCAAGTAGTATAGTTATATTAGCCCAAGGGTCTTTAAATCTTTACAAGCAAAAGATAACCTTAACCTTTTGCCACTCAGGAAAATTTGTCCGTCCAGAGCCACAAAAGCTTTTTGATTATTGAAATGCATAAATACAAAAAGGAATAATGCAACTTATTAGGTTTTATTTAAATACTTCTTATTAAACTCTAGTTTGTTACTTTCCAAAATTAAGAAACTAAAATAAACTGCTGTCATTTGTCATTATTTTTACCTTTTAGGACAAACAAAAAAGACCAAGTTATTATGAAGACGAGAAAATATTTAGTTTTGATAAAATCACTGAATTATGGAGGCCATATTGTACCCCACTTTGAAATATTAAATTACAGTATTTTCATACTGAAAATGTTTTGAGTGAACATAAACACAAGAACAGCATGTTGGATATTTAATTATGGCTCCAACTTATCTTTAAGAACAACTGAACCTTAATTTATTTAAACTTTTATCAAGTTGTTTAAAAGACAAATACTTAAGCCTAACTTTTCTTGTTCTAAGAATGACTGGCCATATTTTTTCCATGAACACGTTATTCCAATAAATCCAGCGAATTGTGTTTCTTTCCCTCAGCAACGTTCTGTGAATGTGTTGAAATTTTCAATTGCCCTGTGGATTCCAGAGGAAGACCACACTAAGTCTTAATGTCATTTGCTTACTGAAATATTATTCACAAATTACAGAAAATTGGGCAAGATAACTGTTGCATTTAGCTTTTCCTATTCTAAAAATAAATAAGTTTCAACTTTATTTTTGGTCAGAGCTACAAAGAGCTGTTACTGAGGAAAAAGAACCACACTTGGCTGCTTTTTGTATTTGACTCGTGGTTTAACAAAAGTTGTATTGAAGAACAGTTGTAATTAAAACCATAATCATAACAAAAACAAGTAACTTTTTCTCAAATGTACCACTTTTCTATCTGTCTTTTTTGCACAATCCACTGTACATATACACAACCTATTTGTACTTGGATGCCTAAAATTTAAAAAAAAATTATTTAGCAAATCTTTAAATTTGGTCTTGCGTCCAAGATACGCTTTAATCTAAAGGTTATACCAAGCTACTAAAAACAATTACTCTCAATGCTGTCACTTTTTTTTCTTTAAGTTAAACACTGGTTGACATTCTTTTTAGTTTCACGTGTGATAGATGTGTTAATAAAATAAGTGTTTTAAGTGTTTCTTTAGGTGTTTAAAATCAGGTTAAAGGAGAGAAAAGCAAAACACATTAAGTAGAAGGACCACACACACACACACTCACTCACTCACAAACACAAAAAAGTCATCTTTTTGCCTTGCCAGAAGAAGTGTGTGACGTTGGGGTTTGGTTTGTGCTTGAAGCAGGAATGTGAACAACTCACCTTTTTTTTTTTTTTTATCTGGCGTAGAGGCCCGTCTAGCTGCCGGAGCATGCCTGGCTGGCCTTCTTGACTCTTTTTAAAGCCCTAAAAACAAGATTGTTCATCTCACAGGCAGAAACATGTATTGAGGCAAGATTAATGATACAAGCAAAGGCCATAAGGAACATTCGCACAATAGAAAGAAAGTGCAGTTTGGTGTGTTTGCTGGCATTTATTTTTTGGTAGATTTCAGTTTTAGAAGGAAACTAACAGGCAGTGGTTTGGCCTTGTTACTGATCTGCTGTATCATATAGACAGACAGGAAGGCAGCCCAGTTCTGCCAAATGGTCAGGGAATTTGGCTGTGACAGCTAAATGCACCACCAGTCACCATCTGGATGACTTATTCTGTTCTAAAAATAGAATTATCCTGGCTGGAAGTGAATGAGTTTTGTAAACTTCTGAGTATAAAAAGGAATACTTCCCTCACAGCTAAAAGCTACAAAGCTTCCCAGTTTTGTTTCATTTTGCTGTGTTAAGGCTGGTTTATACTTCGAGTTGCACGTCTTGGTCCCCCTGCTGAGTGACAAAAAATTTAGAAACTTTGGTCTGATATAGCCGTCATGCACATTGCTTCCAGTCAGAACTGTGCAACATGGACCTTGTGGCTCACAGTGTGTGATTGGTCAGAACTTCTTGGGCATGTTTGTTTATGAGGAACAAGAGCAGGACTCTGAACAGCTCTTCCTTCTGCATGTCATTTTGCTGAAAATGATCTTTTCTCTGCAGCCAGTTGTTAAATTAGTAGGCCTAATGACCAGTTTTTATTAGCAGCATCCTAATGAACATGTGAGCAAACGTCTGATGTTCACATAATTTTTTCCATCACCACCGTTACAAGAAAAAAAAGTTTTAAGTTAAGACTCTTCACCCAACACAACACTGATCGTTGAATGAAAAAATAAATCCAGCCATCACTATTGTTGTTTACATACTTATATATGAGCTGTGGGAGGAATTATAATAATGAAGTATAACCCAGGCTTTAGTCAGCAGCTGATCCGCAGCATTTAGCTGGCTTTGCAACAATGCCAGAGTGTGTCCTCGTCTTTAAGGGGAGTAGCAGTGCCAAGTGGTGACTTCACTTTGACATTGGCTTGTGTTCACACTAGAAACTCTTCAACTGAGCTCAGTCAGACAACACAGGGCACCCAGATGTGTTCGAGCTATCAAAACTGTTGAGTTCCATGTTGCTGCTGCTTACTGTGTTCAAGCCCTGAGGGAAGAGTATTATCTCATTCAGACCTATAAAATAATGTGAAATTAAGTTCCTGACTTAAGTTGATGACTAGTGTTTTTTTTCCTTATAAACCAAATAAAATATGATGGAGCAACTTTGAGTAACATGTAGTTACAGTATGAATTTAAAATTAATATTTCATACTTTTTGAAGTGGTGTTGGAGTAGTTATGAAAAAATAATATTTTACCTATTGTAGATGGCTTTTTGAATTCCTTCACTTTGGAGAGTTGAATTCTAACCAACATGAGTTAAATGGGCAATATTATGTGTTTCTCAGGCATATATTTAAATTCTATACCATAATAAAGTAACTATGTCACCTTTAGTTGTTATTAGTTTACATGATATTGCCCCTTTAACAACTGTTTGAAGGCAGCCAAGACCAAAGTGGACATTTGCTGTTTTAAAACAACTCCTGGGTGGCACTGTGGCTCAGTTGGTAGAGCTTTTACCCCTCAGCAAGAAGGTTGCCTGAATGAATCCCGGTAGTGCTGGACAATAATTCAACATCAATGTATATCACAATAGAAATGTTTATAATAACAATAACAGTGATGTAACTTTCAAAAATATTCAGTTCACATATATTACATCAGTATGTGATGACATATACCACAGGCTCAACGCCAGTGCTCAGCACTACCACTCTGTTTACACTACGCTAACAATGCTACCTACAACCCAGTGGATATCTGCACCAAAATGGGCTTAACAGCAGTGAGCGAATAAGCATTCACAATTATAAAAAGAAGCCGAAGAAATAGTTAAGAAAGGAAAGATTACCATTAGTCAGTGGTGTGGAAGTGGTTCTGGTATCGACTGGTCTGATAAACTTCAGCTTTCAGTCTGCTGTAAAAAATTTGTGCCGGAGAGTGGTGCAGACTCCTGGCCAACTCGCAGCAGGTACTCATCAAATCTGTTCCACTTTCTGATACAGTTCTACTTTATAGAATATTCTGAGTGTATAAAAATAAAGTCACTTAAAAGTTTAAGTCCTCTTTCTAAAACATCATCATGTCCCCGTCAGCAGCTGTGTCGAACAAATGAAGCTATGACTAGACATATGAGTTAAGACATCTCTAATTATATTTTGACTAGACAAAATATCTATTTATATAAATATTTATATTATCTGTAATTACATTTGAACTAGTATAAACAATGTCAGGTTTACCATTAATTTCTATGGAGGCTCCAATTCAAGATATCAGCAATAGATACTGACAGGCTTTTAGGTGATTCTCCACACAGGAAATTCTCCCTCCACCTTTTAAATGAAAGCAAATGCAAGATACAAATCTGAATGTTTATATTAATGCAAACAAACGATTACAAATAACAGTGGAAAAGTCTGAACACATTATTGAATGCAAATACTACTAATAAAAAAATAAAATCAGTAAAACTACTGTAAATCTATGAGTGTTTGCACTGAATTGCAGCTGCAGGTGGTTGTTTCCAGCTGCTTCATCATCACAGGTTTCAGATAAAGAAAAGGAGAGACTTCATGAATCTTCACTGGTTCCAGAACGAGTGACAACCCCAGCATTTAGCTTTAAAATAAAAGAAGAAAAGTGAATATGTAACATTCAGCTTTACAAATACAAATACAACCTATTAGGAGGAACGTCTTTGTGGGGTGAATGAATTTTGTTTTAGGTGGCTGCCCTTATGGATGAACCGTGGCTGATAAAATGCTTATTTACTCAGCCTGCCATGTATTGTTTTGTTCTGTGTGCTTTTCAGTTATTTTGACAATTTTAAATTGAATTTGAAATATTTTTCAGTGATTATTGGTCAGGTTTTTACTTATTTACAGTCATAGTACAGTCTGACGCCCTGCATTTCTATCATGTTAATATATACTCCTCCTGCTGGCAACAATCAGTATATCAACTCCTCTGAATAGAGGGTTATTGGAGTGGTAAAAATCCTGCCCTATGGACACTTTCTTCTGGTTCTAGTGCATTGATACAAACAGTAAATCTAACGTGAGCTCATAAAACACAGGAATAGCACTCAGCAAAACTTGTGTCCAACAGAGCAGGACATATTCTGTTTAAAAATGTATTTGGAGAAGACTGAGCAAGCTTGAACTGAACACCAAGAACTAAGGACATAAAAGGGAACGGGACTTTTTTTTGCCAAGAAGGTAGGACAGATTTTAACCTAATCTGTGGCGACCTTGTGTGAATTATTGAGTTCAGTTTGTGCTAGAGCTGCGGTCATGAATTTATTTATTTACAGTTATTTAACCAGGCAAATCCCAATGAGATCACAGATCTTTTTTTCCAGGGAGGCCTGGGCCTGAAGGCAACCTATTGTACATGTTTTAATAAAGTCATCTGTCTGTGAGTTTGAGTCTTGGAGGATGCATAGTTCACTGTTTTGTTTTTGTTTTTTACTTTCATATTTATAATTATTTCCCACGATGTCTTGTCCCCATCTAACTTTGTTAATCTGGAGTTTTATTGCAGAATATTATACTCAACATTTTATTAGAAATCTAATTCAGAAAGCTGTGTGTACCTGTCTGATCAATTTCTCCAACAATTAAATTACAAAATAAGTTTTGGGTGAGAGGCTTTTTGCCAATTTAATGTCCGGACCTTTTTTTTTTATTTTTTATGAGACAACCTACGGTGAGGGAGAAAAAAACAAATACAACTTTGTGCACAAATAACTAATAAAAAGTAATGTAGCCTATATATTTCACAGTAACCATGCAGCATATAGTAACTTTTGTGTTGATATTGATTTAGGAAAAGAATGTCTGCCCCACTAATTTTTATGCTCATGGGCCACTACTGGAATGGGTTCAGTTTATTTAATAATTTCTAAAGAACAGAGATGGAATAAATGTTTTTCAGTCCACATTTTTAGAGTTAAAAGCCCAGTAACGGAACATTTTTTTAAAATGGCAACACAGCAGTTTGACAAATTGATGAACCATTAACATGTTGCTGTTAAATGTCTTTGTTTTTTTATCGTTTGCTAAATCATTTGTTAAGCTGAAACAATACAAAATTAATCTCAGCTCCAGAAGCAGAAAAATTTTTACAACCTAAGTAAAATGATAGAGTAACATCCTCTGACGTGATTCTGGTGATGTAATAACACACAGCTACTAGACAGCACACCATACCTTTTGTAATGTAGCCAGCAAGAAAACAGCAATTGAATTAGGGTCAAGTCTTGTCCTTTAAAATAAAATTTGTAAAGTGTCGCCACTCCCATGTCCTTTTTTTGTTGGCAGAACATCCAACCACAGGGTCAAAGGAAAAAGAGAAAAAAAATCACCTACAAGTGCAACACATTTAGCTCCATTTGAACGTATGTTGCCTACATTTGAACAAAGGAAGGGATTATAGCACACCATTAGCTGCCTGTTTCTGCTTTACCAACACGCACAGGACCATTTGTAGCTTATAAGAAACAAATAGGATCAGACATATAGTGTTAACACACTCTCATAACACATTTTATTCCTACGTATATAGGGAAAAATGATTCAAGATGGGGGCTTTGAAACCTAAGACCTCTTCAACTTACGAGTGGCCTGTCTTTACCCCTCTTTCTCAGTGAAAACACTTCGTAGCTTAGCCCTTCGTCTGTATGTGTTTCTATCAAACAGTACAGCTGCATTAAATGTTCATGTAAGCCTCCTTTCTGTCTGTCTGGCTGGCTGTATCTCCTTTGTTCTTGATGATTCATGTTAGCCAGAGAAAAAGGCAAACATTTGTGTTGGGCTTGCTTTCCTGCTGGTTTGGTAGTAACCAGTGATCATACCATCTGTAGGGTTTCACCAGCGCAGAGGACAGAGCATATTTATTCTTCTCAAACTGATCAGTGGAAATTGGCCAGCTGCTCAATTCATTTTTTAAACCAGGAGGTGTTTTCAATGAAGCTATGTTGAATTAGATTAACCTACCTGCAGGCTTTTAGGGAGGAGTTTTGGAGAGGGTTCCTGCACAGTCAGTGTACACCCCCCCCCCCCCCCCCCCCCCCAAAAAAAATGTCGGGGGGTGAGGGATTAGACTTCCTGTCATGGAAGGTATAAGACATAATAAAACAGTTGCTTCTGGGACCCTCGTGTTCTTTAGTACAAACAATAAAAGCAATACGTAACTACAAAACTACACCTCTGTTTGGATTTATCATTTAAGTCTCTAGCAAGATTCTCCACACAGGAAATTCTCCCCACCACCTTTAAATGAAAGCAAATGCAAGATACAAATCTGAGTGTTTATATTAATGCAAACAAATGATTACAAATAACACTGAAAAAGTTTGAATGCGTTATTGAATGCAAATACTAATAAAAAAAGAAAAATGGTAAAACTGAGGGTTTGCACTGAAATGCAGCTGCAGGTGGTTGTTTCCAGCTGCCTTCATCATCACAGATTCAGATGAAGAAAAGGTTGTCAAGAGACTTCATGAATCTTCACTGGTTTCTGAAGGAGAGACAACCCCAGCATTTGACTTTAAAATAAAAGAAGAAAAGTGAGTATGTAACATTCAGCAAACCACTCATAATACTCAATAATAAAAAGGCTAGAATAGACTTTGTTAAAAAAATTAAAAAGCCAGCACAGTTCTCAAAGAACATTCTATGGACAAGTTAGGTCAAGATCAACCTTTACCAGAATGATGGAAATAAAGTATGGCAAAGACATGGTACAGCTCATGATCCAAAGCATACCACATCATCTGTAAAACACGGTGGACACAGTATGATGACTTGAGCAATGGCCATGCATGGTTGCCTGTGGCACTGGGTCACTAATGTTTATTGATATAGGACAGAAGCAGTCAGATGAATTCTGAGGTATTCAGAGACATACTGTGTTCTCACCACTGGCGGCTGGTCAATAGAGCGTGCTAGGGCACCGCCCCTGCACTTTTTTTGGGACACAAAAAAAAACATTTAGTAGAAATATTTATATATGTTTTAGATGTGGAAGATAAATCTTTTATAGTTATGGACATCGTATACAGTGCAGCAGGGCAGATCCCGAAGCAAACCAATAAACAAATGGAGGAGCTAAACAATTTAGCTATGTCTCTTGAAACAAAACTCTTTTGATGAGAACACACCAGGAAAAGCTTAAAGTAAAGTAACTTGGACCCAATCAGCCAGACACAAAGAGCAGCACACCAAAGACAGAGGGACAGTTTACACTCGATCATTTTCCTGGACCTGGATTAGTAACAAGGCTAAGCTAACTGCTAGTAGCGTGGCTAATGCTTTGTTTTGCTTTTACTGCCTCCCTTTTCAAGCAACAGGATCTGACCCTTCATGGATTAAAACGGGTAAGAGATAAGCTACGGTAAATGTCTTTTGGAATGCTTGTTAATCATGCTGTTTATGCAAGGCGGAAAATGTTTAGTCAGCCACCAATTTTCAAAAAGTTATCCCACTTAAAAAGTTGAGAGAGGCCTGCAATTGACATCATAGTTAGGCTGTGCTCACACCTAACGCAATTTCAGTGTTTAAATCGCGTTGTGCACTTTGAGGTCAGATGCGAGTCCAAAATGCTCTTGGGATGCGTTGAGGTTTCCCCCATCCGCTAGTCTCTGTTTAATGGCAGATGAAAAAAATAACAGCTTTATTTATTGAGACCAAGAGAACGTTGCTCTCACCAGATAATCAATTCATAATTAATTCACCAGATAATTCAGAGACGTTCTGAGTTTGGTGAATTTCACCACCCAGGAGCTGCGAGTTGACAAGGCTCGCTTTCAGAACTATTTTTGTCCAGAGTCTAGTTTGATAAGCCGCTGACCCACATCGGTGCCGACATCTCTTGCCAGGACACCGACTACATTCACTCGATTTTTAGCTAAAGATAAACATATCTAGAAAATCACATTGTCTGAATTTATTTGCAAATCATGGTGGAAAATATGTATTTGGTCAAATACTTATTACCAACAAATGATTTTCAACCAAGTATTTTAAATTAACATTTTATTTTTAATTACTTAACTTTTCCAATGACTTTTGAGCCCCTGAAATAAAAGGATTGTGTTTAAAAACTGCTTTAGTTTCTTACATTTCTATGCAATCATTGTGTTCAACCCATTGAATTAAAGATGAGAGCCTGAACTTCAACTGCATCTGAAATGTTTTGTTCAAAATTAATTGTGGTATTGTACAGAACCAAAATTACGTCCAAATAGATATTGAACTAACTGTAAAATATTATTATTGATTTAAAACCTTGCCTAGTTAATAACGAGTGCTATTTGTGTACTCATTTTTGTCAAAGAACAAGAACTCCTCAACCAAAATAATTCACTCTTTCAGTTTCACACCAATTCATGGCAGAAAAGAGCTTATGTTAGAATGTTTTTGTAAATCTGATCAGGACGTTCATGTGAAGTTTTACAACAATTTATACTTTCTATGAAGATTTGAGTTGTTCCCCTGTTCTGCGACCAGAATTGTCTGTCAACTCAGTGAAAACAGATGACTGTGCCAGGCCACTTTTGGCAACCATTGAGGAGGCTGTATTATCCCACAGTGGCCAGCTGTTCATCCACAGCTGATGTGTGCTCCACCCTGCAAGGCTTTCATTGGCAGCATGCCTCACACATCTCGCAGGAAAGACAGACAGACAGACAGACACGCACACACCCACCCCACATATATATATTATTTTGGCTTAATTACTTACTTACCATCCTATTAAATATCTCTGTAACACTTCAGTTCAGTTTATTTATATAGCACCAAGTCACAACAAATGTAGTATCAGGGCAATGTACCAAAAAACGATAATTCTAAGGAAGACAGCAGATTGTGTTAAATCTTGACTTTGTCACAGTCTCCCATCCTGAGCAGCATGTTGGCAACAGTGGAGAGGAAACATTCCCTTTTCAAGAAGAAACCTCCAGCAGAACCAGAACCAGGTTCAGGACAGGCAGCAATTTGCCTCGACTAGTCCAGGTGTACTTTCATCTGAAAGAGAGACAAAGAAAACATGTTATTGATAGAAATAATTACAACAACAAGCATGTAGAAGAGATAGACTAAAGACTGCAATAGAGTGAGGAGAAATGTGGTCAGTTTGTCCTCCAGCAGTCTATTAAGCACTTGAAGTCTCTGGATCCCTATTCTTGCTCCACCTCAGTAAGAAATGTGTTCAGGTCAGTTTTGAATAACTGAAAGCTGCCTTACCAGGTGTACTACAGCAACACGCCTTGTTGTGCAGCTGGGGTGGGATAATAAAGGCAGAGTCGAGTTCGATCAAGGAACAGTAGTTTATTGTGTTTATCACTGTTGGGAACAAGCTTTTATGTAGGATTTTGGAGGAAGGCATTAACACTTTTTGGATTATTCAAAGAAGCTGCAAGGACATTTGTTCCTACAAATGTTCACTACAAAAATAGCAGTAAATATAAAGAACAGTAATTATGTTTGTGTATGAAAACTTAAAACTCAGTCAAGAATTATTTAGAACAAAGACTTCTAAATAACATTCATTTTAGTTGTACTGTTGGGTTGATTCAAACTTACCGAATCTGTAGTTAAAGGCTGACACAAACTCGTATCAAATCAATTTTTGCTCTTCATGTATTAATAAATTAAATCTTTGGCAATGTATCCAGATATGTATCATACTAGCCAGACCAGAGATGAATAATCTTGGTTAATAGAGCTGGGCGATATACCTGTTTGTACTGAAAACCGCTGTTTATTTTTTTATGAATTTTTTAAATACTGACGTAACAAAATAATAGTGTTCGTTTACTGAGTTTCGTGTCAGAACAAGATAGGAAACACACCAATGTTTATACTGATTAAAATGTGAGGAAAAGAGATATACAACACCACAGTTCTGGACTCAGTTGTAGGCTTTGAATGCATCTCTCTCTGTGCATTCAGCAAATCAGAGTAGAATCCAGGAACCATAACACTTCAGGATTTGACCCCGCCTATTACCTACGGCTGACGTCAGATCTTCAGAACATCCTTCTAGTTTACTGTATTAAACTAGCTTTTAATGATGTGTTGTGAGTGACTCCAGGCATGTAACTAAACTAAAATATACCAACAGCTCTGTGTGGCCTTGGTGTTATAGCCCCCGAAGACCAGGAAGATAAAGTCATTATTTTAATCATAAAAGTAATCACACAATAGCTCATGAAAAATATATCAATATTCACCTAAGAAAAAACAACAGAATGTGTAGTGCTTTTAAATATCAGTAAGTAAACAAAACCCCAATAAATAAACAAAACCCCAATAAATTTCTTCACTGACATACCAATTTAAATAGCACAAACATGTCTGGAATGTTGTGTCAAGCCTGCCAGTAAACTGTTTTATAGGGGATGGTTTTCTGTGCATACTGGATGGATACTGCAGAACACGCATGCAGGAACTAACAGCACACTGAGCAAGCTAATGTCAATAACTGGTGGGGAATGGCAATTTTGCCGCTCATATTGACTGGCAGCGAGATATGGATAAGCGTTTGGTTAGCCGGGCCCTGACGGGGAGAGGTTTGTATCAAATTGGACATAGAAAGGCCAAGATACCCAGATGATAGGTGGGCGACTGAATCTCAAGTGGGGGACAGAAACCTCAACATTTCTTGTTACATGCTTCCATTAGTTTAAGGCTTACCATTTATAGATGGTTAAGTTTCATAATCTTCTTGGCACTCTTTCAAGGCCAGCTGAGCTGATTCACGGATGTCACTAAACACTTTGATTTGTAGTAGTGATGTACCTGGCTCCCTATTCCATTTTGCTGATATTCATTTCGACTTCAGTTCTCTTATTTAGTTTTATTTTATTTTTGAAACAGTGGAATGGTAGACTGATGATTTTGTACAGCCTATACCTGAACATGATACAAGTATTTTTTTTTCTTTCCATCAATATTGTTATTGAAATTTTTCACATATTTTAAAGAACACACATAACAAACATAATTGGAAACAACAAAAAACAGTTAGCACCCTCTTAGATACACATCTGCAAGTATATAGTTTAAATGTACAGGAGATGGCAATAGTGTAGACGTTTTTATTGCCTCTTGACAGCCTGTTCTGGTCATTCCTGTCTTTAGCTGGATTCTTCTTCTTGAGATAAGACCATATTTTCTGCAAAAGTCCAGAAGGGTCTTCATATGTTTTCAAATAAGTCCTTTTTCCCTTTTTGAAGATATGTTATGCGTGATACAAGTATTTAAATTTTTTTTTAATGAAAGATTTCTCAGATAACTTCAATCTAATAAAGGAAGATTTCCTTATAATGTAAGTTCTCAACCTAGATCACGTGACTTTCTGTTGTAAACTGCATGGGCTCTATATAAAAAGTGGTCTGTCATCATTGGTATTAGACTCCATCAGAACATCCTTCCTTTTCTCTCTGGTCATTCTGCTGTTTCCTGTCCAGAGACTGTGGTGGGCCCAGAGAACAGGAAGGAACCACAAGGCATTGATGTGAGCAAGTCTGGACTCAATGGGTACATGATGTCATATGAGGAAATGCTGTGTTGCTTTGTGTCATTGTGTATTCTGCAGCTCACTATGTCCAACATTTTAGTGAAGTTGGTAAGACACAAGGTCATGCTGTTTATTTCCTCACCGGTGGATTCCTTGTTCATAACACAGAAAACAGATGCATTCTACTGCGTTTACAGAAACACACACTTAGTCTTTTCCATTGTCCTCAAAGGACTCACACGCAGTTAGACATAGCAGAGGGGCCCATGTATCCTGGTGTCCTCTACCATTCAGAGTTCAGTGACCAAAAGGGGGAAGTACAGCAGCCTTTTATTATCCCACCTCCAAATAATTTTGTTTTTTAGTTATATTTCAAATGCCTGAACCATGATCCTCTTTTTTGCACATTTTCTTTTTTGTTCAGCTTTTAAAGGCAAAATAATTAAATATTATGCAATAAAGGAAGTCTCCATTAGTTTATGATGGTACAAAAACTAAAATCAGCTCAGTTGCCTTTAAGTAAAACCACAGTGTGTCAAATTACAAATAAAAAAACAAAAATTAGCTGATATTCCAGGTCCTGTTCAAGAAATATCTCATTTCTACTCTTTGTGCTAAGTTAAGCTGACTCACTGCTGGCTGAAATGTTACATGTGCTGTGCAGACATAAAATTGGCATCAATTTTCCGATGACCTCTTCAAAGACGAAAGCAATTTGGAAAATGCCAAAAAATGTCACCATAATGACTTAACTTTTTGTCTTTTTGCTTGACCATGGTGATTTAAAACTCATTTTGAGTTTGATCAAATTTGTCTCCTAGCCTCTTTTGGGATTCATTTGTTTTTGACTAATTGAAGGATTATTGATTGGTAAAATAAATGGGTATTTTTTATTTTTTTACTTTTCACTCTGGACTGTCATTGACATTTCATTTAAAGGTTTTCAAACCACAGGAACTTGTGATGGATAAATGTAGTGGTTTCAACACAGCAGCTTTATAAAAAATAGAAACTGACTCAGTCTTTGTAACATTAATTTGTTCCTTTCATTTCAGAATATTAACTGATGGCCTGTAAAATCACTTAGTCAAATGCTTTTGAAGCTTTGTAGGCACATAAATGACTGCTGCCAATTGTGATGTGTCATCAGAAAGTGGCAGGGGAGGGGTTGGCTTTCTATCTCCATCTCCCAGAGGACACACTGTAGCACAACTCATTAGCCAGCCTTTCTGGACCCTTGGGCTTAAACTGCCTCTCCACCCCATCCCCCTTCCTCTTTTTACCTATATTCATCCTTCCATCTTCCCCCTTCTTTTTTACTAGTCCTCTCGTTAACTTGCTTTAGTCACCTTTCTGAATTGTTCGTTGACTATTTCTGGATTGTTTGGTATCCGAGTAATGATAAGCACCTGGATAAACTGTGCTACTGTTTGTGTTTAACACTACGTACATTTTAATGATTGTTGATGGGATGCTGGATGTGAGTGAATTCTATGCTCTTTTTTTTTTTTTTTTGACTAAACTCTGAAGTGTGGACTAAGTTTAGATGGGATCCAAATGGAAGAAAGAAAGAGAGCGAGAGGTGTAGAAAAAAAACGTTATTACAAAATGAAAAACTCTAACAAAAGATACATATCTGCATCCAAGCATGAAAATCTGTATGGAAAAGATCTCATGACAGTGCAAAGAAATGGAGGATCTAAACAACTGCATATCATAAAACAGTGGAAAACAGTTTCTTTATGAGAACAAAAAGGGCACTCAGAATTCACTGTGGGGTTAATAACAGATACAAATGAGTTTACAGCTATTGCTCCATGTAGCATTCTCCATTGCAAGTCGGCAACTCTTTTTGCAAGCGGTGGCTTGTAGAGTGCTCTCCACTCAAGGCCAACATCCTCACTGAAAGCAAAGTGAGACCTCTAAAGTGTATCAGCTCTACTGTTGAGCTTATCTTTATGTAAGACTTGAACAAATAATCTATACCTTTGTTTATCTTTAGCAGTTTGTATAGAACCAATGGACTTGTATTTTAGCCGAGGGCCACTGGAATCCCTAAAATCTGGGAGTGGGAAAAACATCAACAACAACAGAAAAGTCATGGTTGCTGGTGAACTGGTGCAACAAGGTCAGTTCAGAGTCTGACAGAACTGCCTTCCACTCTGTGAGTAGCAGAGCCACCATCCGGACTGACTTCACCCCCACTTGGGAGGCCAGAGCAGCAGCATTGTCAAGGGTCGACCCTGCATACTTAACCACCTGACCCAAGGTCACCACTCCAGAGCTACAGAAACTTTTTGCAAGAGTAGCTCCCATTTGGCATTTATCAAAACGTGTCCCAAAAAAAACTGTCTCTTGCAACAACCAGTGAACAGAGTGTAACTAGTCGCGTTTCCATTGACCATGAAAATGCGCAAATTAAAATTTCGAAAATAAATTTGCTTAATGGAAACACGTC
>JARVJO010062447.1:0-18447 GCA_031762555.1 Cynodonichthys magdalenae | reverse complement strand
GGGACTATGTTTCTCAGCTGGCCTGGGAGCGCCTTGGGATTCCCCCGGACGAGCTGGCCCA
Source organism: Cynodonichthys magdalenae (assembly GCA_031762555.1). Classification (NCBI taxonomy): domain Eukaryota; kingdom Metazoa; phylum Chordata; class Actinopteri; order Cyprinodontiformes; family Rivulidae; genus Cynodonichthys; species Cynodonichthys magdalenae. Next base: position 18,386 of record JARVJO010062447.1, on the reverse strand, counting down.
AGTGGCTGGGGAGAGGTAAGTCTGGGTCTCTCTGCTTAGGGTGCTGCCCCTGCAACCCGACTCCAGATAAGCAGAAGAAAACGGACAGACAGACGGAATTGAAATAATCTGGGGAAGACCTAGGACTCGCTGGAGGGTTTATGTATCCTCTCTTGCCTGGGAACACCTCCAAGTCTCCCAGGATGAGCTGCAAAGTGTCACCGGGTAGAGGGATGTCTGGGTTTCTCTCCTGGACCTGTTGCCTCCACGACCTGACTACGGATAACGCCTCACAGCAAGAAGGTCCTGGGTTTGACCCCCGGTTCGGACCTGGGATCTTTCTTTGTGAAGTTTGCATGTTCTCCTGGTGCTTGTGTGGGTTTTCTCTGTGTACTCCAGTTTCCCCCTCAGCACAAAAATTTGTACAATAGGTTGCCTTCAGGCCTCCTTTGCAAAAGAGATCAGTGATCTCAATGGGATTTGCCTGGTTAAATAACGATAAAATAAATACAAAGGCTTTTCCCTTACCCCAGGGGGTGTCAAACTCAGGTCCTGGAGCTGCGCTGTCCTGCATGTTGTCCTTGTTTCTCTGCTCCAACACACCTGATTCAGTGATTCAATTACCTCTTCAAATACTGTAGAAGCCTATTAATCAACCATTCATTTAAATCAGGCTTGTTAGACACCTGTGCCTGTTACAGTAGGCCAATCAGGTTGGTGAACAGGAGAGGAAATTATGAATGGACACCAACTAGGATGTGATATTTTTTTGTTTGCCCCATATCATAAATCTCCCTTTTTCTGTCTGCATTTTCCCTTCATCCACACACTGTTTTGTCTGAAATGACTCCACTGCCTCACCACTTCGTCCTATTCATGTTTTTTTTTCCTTCTTGACCAGCCAACGTCTCCCTGAGGGAGTTTGCTTTAGAAAGCCACTCTTTGTGTGACCCCGATCTTCCCTTTCACACCGTCTTTTTGCCTGTTGCTTCTCTTTTGACCTGCTCTCAGTTGTAAAAATGTAGGCAACAAGAATCAGCTTTGCATTTTTAGTTACAAAATCAATTTCTGTGACAATTGAAATGTTTTGTAAAAACTGAACTCAAATTAAATTTGTGAATTTGTTTGGTCTTGACACCCCCACTACTCTCAGAAACATGAAGGATTAAATCATTAGATGGGTAATGTATACATTGTAAATCAATCTGTAGTTCAACATTCAGTGTATACACTTGTTATCAGGGAATTCTTGGCCCAGGTCCAACCTGAGCATTAAATTTTATATGAGGGTTAAAATCTCTGTTTTCTTCAGTCAAATTATATTTTCTTTTATTCCAGGATGCTGATGTCTCTGTTGGAAATACCTGTAGAGAAAATACTACAACTGAGTACAGTGTGTTGCCTGGGGTTGGACTGCATAGAAATGAGTTTGGTATTTTAGATGAAAATAAAATAATAATAATAATAATAATCATGAAATCCCCCTTTTCAAAACATCAGCTTGTTAGACTGGAGAAATGCTGCTGCCTGCCTGCTTTTGGCACACCTCTTGACTACTTGATTAGGGGACTATGAATAATTTTTCTTTTGACCTGCAGATAACAGTGAGCTCTGTTTTAATTGTCTTGGTCTATTATAAAATACAAAGCGAGTATCCGTGCTGGCCTGCCTCATCGTGATATGGATCAATCTTCCATAATATCCGCTCGTTTCTTGCTTCCCTTCATCCATTATCTCCTCTTTGCTGTTCATTGTAATGACTTCAGCTGTCTTCAGGAGGCAGTGCTGCAGAGGGAGTCGGTCTGTCAGGGTTTTTCCTGTTATCCCTCCTCATGTTTTCTTCAGCACAAGAGAAACTGTGTTCATGGAAGCTCATTGTACAAACTGTCAGGAGACTATGAAACTGGCTGATAAAACAAGACGTGAGCTGTGAAATAATAATGCATATTTTGTGAACTGTGGAAGCTAAAGAAATAAGAACAATTTAACTATTTCTGCTATTGTTTAATATAAGATGGAAACATTTTAAATGTTTATTTATTATACAAGTTATTTTGTAAATTTCTCCTGTAGTATTTCTTTGGTTATATATGTCTTTATTATTTTACAGTAAAAATTGAGTTTGAAAATTACATTTGACACAAATATTTCGAAGGCGAACAAAAATAGAAGAGCTTTTAAGCAAACCAGTAAAGATGAATACAAATCAGTCCCTCACGTCCAGTTAGGTTTGAATGTTCAAAAATGAAGTCCACGTCCTGCCAATGTCCCCCATTATACACAAACATAACACTTTGTTAACCTTTCTGGGATGGAGGTTCAGTAGGCCCCAAAAAAAGTCGTCACCTGGATTTAACTAAGTGCTATGATCTGGGGTTGCTGCAGTTGATCAGGTAGGTTCAGCAGCAGTATGTGCTCAAATAATGAGGTCAGCTGACTACCTGAATAAACTGAATGACCAGGTTATTCCATCAATGGATTTTTCTTCCCCTGATGGCACGGCCATAGTCCAAGATGACAATACTGGGATTCATCAGGCTCTAATTGTGAAAGAGTGGTTCAGGGAGCATGAGACATCATTTTCACACATGGATTGGTTCCACAGAGTCCATTGAGAATCTTTGTACATGGAGGTACATGGATGTACATTTAGTGCTGGAGAAGGCTTAGGGCAGCAGTCAGACTCTACCATCATCAATGCAAGATCTTGGTGAAAAATTAATGCAACACTGGATGGAAATAAATCTGGTGACATTACAGAAGCTTATCGAAACAATGCCACAGTGAATGCATGCCGTAATAAAAGCTAAAGGTGGTCCAACAAAATATTAGAGAGTGTTACCTTTTTTTTTGGCCAGGCAGTGTATTTTGCTGCAGTAGAAGCCAGCAGAAGAAAATATCCTCTGTAAGGCAGGAGTTTCAAGGATGCAACATCTCCAAATATCCAAATCCTAGGATCAAAGTCTAAAGGAACCTCTGAGGTTATCATAACCCCATTATTCCAGCAGGTCTGCAACTGTGTACAACTCAAAACTGTATGAAAAAGAATCCTTTATTTCTAAAATGTATTTACATACAGTCTCTGTCTTTTATTCAGTGCTTCCCAAATGTATCAGTTTCCAACTTCTGGTTCATGTAAAATCACAATTTGGTCAATAGAATAAATTTAAAATAAATACAACCACCATAAGTTTATTTTATTTTTAAGAACATGTATTATTTGTTGTAGCATTTGTAGCAAAATATAATAGCGCCAAACCCGATGTTTTGTGACCCATGTTGGGACCCTAAGCCCAACTTTGCAAACTACTGCTCTGATCATGTTGCGTGATAGATGAGGCTTTTCTCTTTGCCACTAAAGTCTGACTCTGGGGGTACTGGAGATGTAGGTGGTTTAGTTGGCAGACAGGTTCATTAAAAAAAAAAGACAAAAAAAGTCTTGGTGGTATTCATTAGGATGAGTAAAAAGAAAAGGCTTCGTGTTGTCATCTTTCCTCCATGTTGACCTGTTTAACTGACCCATTTCTGCAGCTGCCTATTTGTCTGCTGTTCATAGCCACGGCATTTGCATGAGGATATTTTGCTTTCATGGAGGCGTCCCATTGTGTCTGGACTTCCATGTATTTGTTAAAACTGCCTCATCTCGCCTTCGAGAGACAACTAACAGATTTTCTTTTTGTTTGGGATCCAAACAGAAACAGGATGTCAAACCATAAAGCCACTAAACACATGGATATGTTACAAATATGTGACCAGGCCATGTGAATCCTTTGGATATCACTCCCAGCTCCTTTAAAAGAAGAAAAAAAAAACCACCTTTCATATCTGGAATGAGAGTAAAGTATTAAATTTTGAACTCTTTCAAGGTAAGCCCTCAAAGCTGACTGATAAAGACCTTAAAGGTGGTGTCACACTGAGCTGCAAGTAGCTGGTAAAGGACATTCATTAAGGAGTCGCCTGCAGCCTCACAAACCAAAGCTCTGGAAGAACTGGTTCAGTTGGTTGTTTTTACTGCAAAGAGGGAGACATTTTGAAGTTATTAGATGGGTTTCTTTTGCTTGTTTTTGATGCATCGTAAGCAAAGTAATGAAAATAATAATTCTGGACAGCTAAATATTTCCGTTTTAAATCTTGGACAGTGTGGAGGTGTTGAGAAACCTGTTTGTTAGGCTAATTTTTTGACCTTTTAGTGAGAGCATACTGTACATGGTTGTGTTTCTGTGTTGACCATGTAATGGACTAATGATGTGTTTGAGGTGTAACCTGCTTCTTGACCTTTGGCAGATGTGATAAGCATTAGCAGCCTGACCAAAGGTAAAGAAACAAATAGTCATTTTCCACCTGGAGGGAGATTTCATTCCCTGTCAGTAAACAGCTGCTGATCAGAGGAGCATTTAATCCAGGTATTTCTGTTAAGATAATACACCAACATACAAGCACAAACAAAACTAAAACTATCTTGTTTAACTAAGAAATCAAAGTTTAACTTTGATTTTATCTTGATCTTTTCAGAATTGCCATCAAAGAAACTGAACAATACAACAAAGCGCTGCAATATGCTTCTTCACAGCTTAACACGAGCTGAATAATTCAGTTTTGATACATTTACATAACTTTGCTTTATTGTTCTTTAAAAAAAAAGATTTCTAATGAAAAAATAATGAACATAGATGCAGTTTTCTCCTATATGAACCATTTAATTGAATCTCCAAAAGCCTGCAGTTTTAGAAAAAATAAATAAAGGCTGATGATCTTTCGGGCCGTTGTCTTTCCGCAGGATGAAAAAGAAGCTCTTTTCCTCAGATATCTTTTAAAAACATGTCATGCCTTAGATGACATACATGAGTTTTAAGCTTTGGGGTATTTTTTGTGTGAATTCAAAAAAAAAATAAGTTTTTGAATCCAGGTCTGCCAGCTTCATGTTTATCTGCTCTTTGGGGAATTTGTATGACAGTTTTTTTTATTTTTCTTCTTTTCTGGTGCAGACTGGGGCAGAGTGCAGCCCAGAAGGCTGTCTTGCTGAGGAGTGATGTCGGTTGCATTGTTCATTCATGCGCCTCGCTCTCCGCCATCCCTCTAACTTCTTGGTGGCAGACGTCCCAGCATCCCCGGTTGAGCATCGGGGGTTTCACACACACACATGCACTTGGCAGCGGCCTCTCCTCTCTCCATGATACTCTTTTTCTGTTTCTTAACAGCTCAAGGAATACGACTCAAAACACTGTCAGGTCTGGAAAGTGCTCGTGCCTCCTCCTTATTTTTAGGCTGGCAGTAAAAGCAGCACATTTTCAGTTCTGCTTTATGCATTTCCCCTCCTGTCTACCATCTATACTCATACGAAAAATCCCTCTTTCTTTATTTTTGCTCTTGTCAACTGTGTGATTTTTTCCCTCTTCTTGATGTTCTTTTTCTTTCCTTCTATCTCAATCTTACAGCTACCGAAACAGACAATTTGACAAAACCTCAAAAGAGAAAAAAACCCCTGCCTTATGACTCACTTGGTCACAACTGAACATATTATGAAATGAAGTGGCATGAGTCTGTCTGCAGTGGTATATAATTAGAAGCTTTTCATAGCTGTTGCTCGACTCAGCAGCTGCTGTCAGTCTCCTTCTTATTTTTTACCTCAGACGTCTCTTTGTCTGCTGGGTGAATCACAGCAGGCTCCTCGCTGTATAGGTTGTGGTTTGGTGACCTACTTGTTGTTATTCAGAGAGTGTAACATTTTCTGGCTTGTCACCTCTTTGCTTCTCACAGATGCCGTTGATTTACATAGATGTCTTTTTGCTGCCACCAGCAAATCAGTAAAAACGACACACTTTTCAGTCTGTGTGTGACTGCACGAGCACTGATCTCTGTTATCTTAACATATATCATATATATGCTGCTCTAATACTCCCACGTGGAAGACGGCATGTCAGGTTTTGTTTGCTCAGATGGGTTATCAGGACACTAGGTTGACCAGGTTTGTCCCTGGTCAACAAGACTTGAGCTAGTTTAGCATTTAAAGTTCCACCCAGGTTTGTTGTCTGTAAATCAACATGTTGTCAACTAAGTAATCCAACAGCAAAACCCCAAAGAAAGAAAAAAAAACCCACAATATTAATGTGTTTATTGGTCATTATGCAGGAGATGCAGAGCTGTTAGTGTGGACAAAAACTTTGGCTGTCGGATGTCAAAACAGTTTAGTGTGTTTAATATTTATTAAATTATTGATTTATGATAACCTCGCCTTAAAGGCAAATAATTTGTCGAACCTGTAAGATACCAATGGGGACCTTCACTCAGGCTATTTTTAGAACACAAGTCACGTGACTATGTCCGCTCGACACTGATGTGCGTACAAACTCTTGTAGCCGCTTCATTGATTTCAATGGAGCTATGCAGGTTTAGCTGTGTTTTAAACAGCTAAGTATTTTTTGTCACTATTCCCAAGCTAAGATGCTAGGCTAACTGCTGGATTCCAGCGATGGGACCAGATGAATTTGACCGGAAAAAAACATGGTCTTGACATCTGCTCCAAATATTTAATTGGAGGTAAAAGACCAACACTGGACCATCCAGATCCTGCCTGCACTTTCTGTTGATAAACACGTACAGTAAATCTTATTGTTTTTACTGCAGCATATTACTAGCTTTACTCCTAGCATTTATGCTAGCCTCAGTCATATAGAGCTCTACTCCCAGGCTCTACTGCAGTCAGTCCAACATACAGTATTACATATAGTATTTACTTAAGTTTCTTTAAATGATGCAGAAGCAATCACACACAATAGATGCAACAAGCTAAGCTATAAGACACAATAAAAACACAAACCTTTTTAACAATTCCAACTCACTTTCCAAGTCTGTTGAAGACCCTGACCCTGTGATTCCTTCGGATATGTCCAAGTTTGGGGGACCAACTAGAAACGTCTTTTTTTTTACACTATTAACACTGAATCTCCGTAGAATCCACTCCGATTGTCCAATCATTTGCAAGTGCGGTGGATAATATATGCCAATGATATGCGTGACGTTATGAGTGAAGGTCCCCATTCAAAAAGGTTGCCTCAGCTAACTGAGAACTCAGTTAATTTTACAGAAACTGAGTTAAAATTTGGTGACATTTACAACACATATTCCAAGCAGCATCTAATTTCATTTCATTTTACTACTTTAGTAAATAATCGAGAGAGGCAGAAATTAGTTCTGAAACCTTTTGCTGCTGATAGAATTTAACAACCCATTAAAGCAGCACATTTACAGTTTATCACTGTGGAACAATGCACTTTTTTTGCAGGAGAGTGTCACACAATTTGTAAAAGTAAGAACTTGTTCACTGCAACAAAATCCTGGAAGCAGCTCGGACAACTCTTCAAAATAAATCCCAACAGATGCAAAGTGATGCCTGCGTCACCGCTGCTCCGTTCAATTTCATGCCCAGTGAGCGTGGAGGCAGGTGTGAGCAGGTCCACCCCTGCTTTTCATGCCACAAGCTGCTCTCTGTGTTTTTGTTTACCTCCTGGCCCGTCTGTGTTTCACCAGCCAGCAGGGGAGCTCTGTCACAACCACACATCTTCAACCCCCGAAGGTAAAGGTCTACATGTTCACAAACTGTCCTCTAAATATTTTCAAAATTGTTTTTTCCAGATTCTTTTTTTCAAATGTCTGTTTGGGGTAGAGTTGTAGAAATTTTGGTTATCTATACTTTACTCCAGTAATCTTTTTTCCAACTGACTTTTTACTTCTATTCTACATTTTCACACTATTATCTGTGCTTTTTACTCCTTACATTTTTTTAAATGTAAGAAGTAGAAAGTCATTACTTCTATTTCATTTTGGTTTGTGATTGTTAAAAAAATTAAAAACCTACCCAGATATATGGCTGAGAAGTACAAATGTATACCACTCTGACACCCTTTTAGTTTGAATGAATGAATGAATGAAGATGAGCATGGCAGATATTTACAGTACTATGCAACTGAAACATGAAGACTAGTGCATCCCCAGATTTTCAACATCAACATTTTAATTTAACATTAAAATCATTATAGACTTTAGAAAAATATATTCTTGGGGAGGTCACCTCGCAATAAATGTCATTTTGGACAATCTAAGGAACTCACGCACTCCCACCCTCGTTCCGCCCTTGTGCACTTCAAATGCGCGTTCATGTTGAAGGGTTTAAGTGCGTAGTGTGTCCCACATCCTCCACATCCGCCCTTCGCCCCGCCCATTTAGGGTACTATTTCCGCCCTTACGTAAAGGCCGCATTTTTACAGACTTCAGCAGAGTGTCTTACCCACAATTCATTGCTGCACGTGACGTCTGCCACAACAGCTACGGTACCGCAATTTTAATTTTTTTATAAACCTTTATTGAACGTTCAAACATGGTACAAAAAATAACAATGCTGCCAGGGAGAATGAAGATCTATAAATGTAAAAAGGAAAGAAAATAATAATAATAAATAAAAAAATAAACATTAGATAAAATGATTATATCACAAAAAAGAACCAATCAGGACAAAGTTAAATCAGGAATTCCAAAGAGTGAACAAGACATTGTAATTTTATTTGCCTTCTGATTGGTAGAGAAGTGAACAGATTGCATATATTGTGTAAACTCAATCATGAAGGAGTTAAACATTTTTTTTTCTTTAAACAGTTGCTTTTATGTGTATGACATTTGGCCTGAATAATTAAAAGCTGGATGTCACAGTTACGACGCAGACAGGGGCATGGCCACAGGGGTGGCACTGACCCCGCTTGGAATTTGGTTGGCCACCCTGCCTGGCCACCCCCACAAGAGCTGTCAGTCACTTTGTTCAAGCTTCTGACTTCAGTGCACACTCCTTACCAGTTAGTGACAGTAATGCTTCATGAAGTTGTTTGCAAACTGCCAATGAATACAACAAGAAAAAGAACCTTTACGGCCTTTCCCAATCAGTGGCTCCTCCCTCGCCCTACTCACTACACACTACACTTGCTGTGAAGCCCCCTCACAGCTGAACTGAGTCCCCTTGATGGTGCTGAGGGTCTAATTATACACCCTCTGCTTTTGAGACGGCCTCTCCTCACACTACCGGAACAGGAAGCTGTCGTTACCATGGTAGCAGTCCAAGCTCTGGCAGCGACTGAAAGCTGGAGAACGAACGCCATAAGATCATCTAGAAGACGTTTTTTTTATTAGACCTGAGAAAATATTTATTAGGCCCACATTTTAGAAAGTTTTCAGATATGACTGTATTTGTAACAAATACGATAAATGGAAGGTAAAGGGTAATTGCACTTTTAAACTTTTTTTAATCATTTATTTACTTTTTCTTAATTTTTTTCTTTCTTAAATATGGAACAGGGTTATATGTCTTTAATAAGGTTTGAATTGAATTTAACATGATTTATATAGCATATGTGAAATTATATTTGTTGGTGAGGTATTTACTCAGTAAATACAGTATATGTGCAAAACATATGCGGAACTTAAATGTATACGTCCCGTCCTCCATGCCTACCATTATTTGGTGTTGTACGTGCTGCTGAAGTCTGCATTGGATCCTGACTCGCTGTGGAGGGCCTTATGAGCCACTCACCCTTGTATGTAATTGGTTTCAGATGGGACTTAATATGGCCAACCCTCTGTGGGCACGCACAAATAGAGTGTGTAGTGAGCAGGGTGAGGTAGTAGCCACTGATTGGGAAAGGCCCTTAGACTGCAGTCCAGGATACAAGATGGAGTTTGGTCCACCTTTTGGAAAAATATAGTAACCTTTTATCATAGGAAGCTTTTATTGAAAAATACACATTAACATGTACTGAAACTCAATTTAACGGAGTGCTAAAAGCAATTCCTCTTACTATGATTCCACACATTAAAGGTATATCATATTCAGCAGTAACTCCAAAGGACCAGCTTCAATTATTAATTGCTCTGACTTCATAAACAGAAAATTTAATAATAAATTTATAAGAAATACTTTTAGTTCAATTTTCTTTTTGTCATCCTTGTAAAAAAAACATTTTATTTTATATGTATATTTTAAAAAAAGAACCAAATATCTTTATTTTGCACTCTCATAACAATAAAAGAAATAATTTGAACTGTAAATTTGCTCTTGTAATGACTATTTGAAAAAGAAATTCAGCATTGATACCAACTCCTGTGTTTTTTTTTCATTGTTATGTCATGCATGTTTTTTATTTTTTTTATTTTTCAAAATTGGATTTTGTTTAAGAAATCTATTCCTGTTCTAAATTTTAATTTCATAAAGGTTGGTCTTGTAAAGGGAAAAAGAATTAAACCATGGTAGGCTAATAATTTATTTCTTTTGGAAATTTCATAAATATTGTTTGTGTTAAACCACCTCCAAATTCAACATAGTTTTAAACAAAATAATTTGATTTAAGTGCTAAATTTTTGCAACAACTAAAAAAATCCTTACACTTTTACATCAATAATGTAATTTATGTATTAAAAATCCTTGGTGTAAATATATATGTGTATATTTTTAGATAAAATAGCAAATTTATAGTGCCACCTTTCAACACTCTGTGCCCCTGCCTGGCCCCCACAAGAAAAAAATTCTAGACCCGCCCCTGGACACAGAGGCGCAAGTCGATGACGTAATCCGTACTGTTCCAATTCTCAAGTTTTTTGCACGCTTGTAATCTGCGCACTCGAATCCACCCTTCACAGAGGGGCGTAGGGTGCGCTCTGAGCATTGGGACTGGGCATATAACTGCTCACTTTCACTCCACTTTTAATTTTAATACTTAAGTATATTTTCATCAGAAATTTACTTTTGATACTTAAGAACAGTTAATGTCAGATACTAAGACTTTTACTCAAGTCATATTTTTGAAGAAAAGTAATTTTATGGTAAAATACTAGTATTTTCACTGAACTATATTGCTCTGAGATGTTTTATACAAGACTGGTTTTGGTGGCAGTTGATCAGGTGTCTGACAGTCTGGTGTTCTCATATTTATGCTGCTTCAAGTTTAGACAAAAAGAAAAAAAAGACTAAATGAAAAGTTAGATTTTTACCCATGTTTGTGCTTATCTGCAACTCATTTTATTTAAACTAATTTTAAATATGCTTAGCTAGAATTGTTTAACTTGTTGAGTCAACCTCATTCAGAAATGGCTGCAAAGTAATGAAACCTTCCCAAACACAAAACAATTGTAACTAAAATGTTCAGTTTTACAGATATCGAAGCTAAATTTGGCACAATAGAAACTTAATACATATTTGAACAGAGTCAACTCCAATTACAGTGCATTAATTTTTGTCTCGAAATGTTAAAACGGGGGTAAAATTTACTCCCACGTAATGAAGGAATGCTTGCACACATGAAGAGTTTAGAAATCTATGTTTACATTAGAACAAATTTCCACAAACAAAGTTTAATCACATCATTAGTACACTGTGTAGTTTCAGATAACAGCATTTTTAAATATTCACTTTTTCACTGATGGTTCACTGAAGTCAAAAAGCCACAAAGCTGCTGAATGAAACCAGGCAAGAAAAGAAGAAAAAGGTGCATTAGTTAAAATTCTATTTGTCTCACCTCCTCACCCACACCACTTTGCCAAAAGGAACAATATTAGTTCACATTTTCTTAACACATCAGTGACTTTAATTGGGAAGCAGTTTCATCTGGGGGGCTATCAATAGGGAGGCCATGTCGGATTGGGATCCGGCACCCGCCTTGTTCTGCAGGGGTAATTTCATTGGGATTGTCTACAATTGGCTCTGCTGCCTGTTTCCATTACGCTCAGAACTGGTGCAAAAAAAAACCAAACAAGGTGAAATGAATGTGAGCGCGCCAGTAAAAAAGAAAAGCTGGAGGGGGTTACAAGGAGTTTCAGCCGTCAGCTTTCACAGTTGGCTGAAGAGAGTTTAACAGAAAAAACTGTTGCCTTTATTTTTTTTTTGAAGTTCAGTCTGAAGTGAGAAACTTTACACTCTGCAAGAGATTTTCATAAAAACATTTGACTGTGATGCTTTCTAGATAAACTTGTACATAAAATGCATTTAGGTCAATTTATTAAAAAAAAAAGATTGTTGCAGTGCATTGTTTGGTTGCAGTAAAAATTCTGCGTAAATGAATGTATATTAGGATTTCTGGTTGTTGGGTATTTTGGTTGATCAGGACTTGCTGCACATTGTTTTTACAGCCTTCATCCTCCAGTTTGGTCGATTCATGGTGAAAAAGAATGCGTGTTATTTACGTGATACGTGGCTAACTTGGAGAGAATGAATATACACCAACAATATATCAATTTTGCAGTAAATGTAAGAAGCTTCATGCAACCGCAGTACTGGACAGAAGTGCTTGGTTTAATGTCAACCCATGAGCAGTTCCGCAACGTGCCTTCAGCACACAATCAATATATATAACAGCCTTCTTCCGGGTTTGACTCCGCCTTTCTGCATACGCACTGATTTCAGGAGGGGGGGTTCTATATAGCTGAAGTCAAACCCTTGTACACAGTTCCTGTCCTGATGAAAAAATAATTCTTTAAGTGTTGTTTGTATGAGACAAGTAGCTTATCTAAAATCATCATTTACAGAGTGGTCCACAATATTTCATCACATCATAAACATTCATCTTAAAAAATAGAAATGTGTAATGTATTAAAAATCAGTAAGTAACATTTCCCATTAATTTCTACAATGGCATACAAAACAAACTGTTCAAAGAAGTCCTTATTTTCTCATAAAACATCAATTACAAACAAAAAGTGTAGTTTGGTTTATAGATGTTAATATGTGCTGAATTTTCATGACATCCATGACTAATTTCAAGTTTGGGCAGTTCAATTAGTACTGAAGAAAATGTTGTAATTGATCAACTGAATGTTTGATGCAGTTTTATATTTTATACTTTCTAATCATTGCAGCAGTAAGTTTAAAACAGACAGAGTTGATGTGTGTTATCAATGTGTTCTTTCTGTCAGTATAAACAAAAGTTAGTTATGTTCTACGTCTGATGTAAAAATTACCACCTTCAGGGGTGGTAACCAGGAAAAGACTGAAGAGGTTATAATGTTGAAGTTTTGAGAGGGTGAGAGAGTTTTGCAGTGTCTGTTCAGATCCAGTCTGGATAGACTGGGTTGCTTTGTTTTGGTTTGGCTCAAGGTCTTGAGCTGAGGCCCGTGCTGTGCTGTGTACTGCTACTGATTAGAGTCAGTGACGAGAATAAAGTTCTGGAAAGCAAATCCAGTGGATTCCCGCATTTATTCGGACATACCATTTTGAGCATCGCATTTTTTATTCTACAGTACTTTTATTGCAAATAGAACAGATGAAATTGGGTTTTTTGATAAACACTACCACAGAAATCGAGACAAAATGGTTGTTAATGTCTGTTGGCACTACATGCTCTTTTTTATTATTTTTTTATACTACAACACAAATCCACACTGGTGATGAAACTTCCTTCCTAACATTTCCAGAATATTTCCCCCTCTCATCTATTATTGCAGTCACTACCATCTGGGAGACTTACATAAGTTTCAAAAATCCTCCCAGCTCCACCAAACGTGCAGCTTGTTGCCGAAGAAACCGCCTCATTTTTCATCGCTTTTCCTCAGACGACTCCACTCCCAACACGTCCTTCTTTGTCCTTCAACACTATTCTCTCCTGAGTCTTACATCCAATGTCAAAAACGAAACAAAAGAAAAAAAAGATATTTGTGTGAATTTGTGGAGCTTGTTGGTGGATGTGTGGCGCATAAAGGGGGCATGGATGCACTACGTACAAAAGAAGAAGAAAAAAAGGAATTAAATCAAATGGGAATTAATATGTGTTTGTGTCTATTTCACACTCCAGCAGTTGGCTTGTGTTAAAGAGCAAAGCTAATTAATTCTGCTCAATCATAATGAAGTTATCGTAGTTTTCATGCAACAGTCACTCACTTAATGATGGAAACTGGAAGAAATGCAATTATTTGTGTTTTTGTTTATTTCTCTTGTACAGTTTTTAGTAAATGCAAAACAGTTTTTTTCAAAACTGACATGAAACTGAGCTATTATTAAATAATTTTGCTGTTGAGACACTGAGAAAACAATAGCGTTGGTCAGAGTTAGTAAAAATAGTTCCATACACAGTATATAACGTCAGTAAGAGTCCAGATGTCAGTCAAGCTGAACTACAGCTGAGTCCAGTGATTAAGTTGTGGTTTGCATCGACAACAAAGAGCTTAAAAATGGTATCAGTAAAGCATTGTTGCTACAGGATTTGCAGTAGTGACACCCGACATGCTGACATAAGGAAAAATGTAAATTAAATAATAAAATTTCAATAATTTTAGACAATATTATGGAAATAATAACAATAGAAATAATAGATAAAAATTCTAAAAACATATTAAAAAGTTGTGTATACCGATCACCAGGATCAAATATAGAGGTATTCACCAATAAGATCATGGAGCTATTGGAAAATAGTTCTAACAAAACAGTTTTCTTGTGTGGTGAATTTATTATTGATCTGGAAAATATAAAACACTCAAATAATATCGGTACATTTATAAACTCAATGCACAGTGTAAATCTTTATCCACTGATATTAAAACCTACTAGAATCACAACCCACAGTGCTACAATAATTGATACATTTTTTTACAAATATAACAAATGGAGAAGTAATGAGTGGTTTTCTGATGAGTGATGTAAGTGATCACTTACCAGTTTTCACAATTCATAAAAATGATCAATACAGTATAAAAGGAATTCCAATCAAGAAAAAATAATAAACACATAAAAAAAAGCTTTGGATGAAAAAAAAGATGATCTAAAAAAACAAAATCGCAAGGATGTGTATGTTAATGATGTAAACAAAGCATATGATGTTTTCATGAATGTTATAGGAGCTCTGTATGAAAAGAATTGTGCGCATAAAAACTATATAAAAAAATACTTTAGACAAACCATGGATGAAAAAAGGATTGAGAAATGCTTGTAAAAAAATAATCACTTTTATTCATACTTCTTGAAATCAAGAACAAAAGAAGCAGAAGAGAGATACAAGAAATATAAAAACAAGTTGGTATGGATTATAAGAAAACATAAGAAGGAATATTACAGTGATTTATTAGACAAAAGTAAGGGTGATATGAAAGCAACATGGCGAATAATGAATAGTGTCTTGAAAAGCCATAAAGCACAGTCAGATATTTCACAATATTTTATAAAAGATGGAAATGAAACGAATGAAATTGTAAATGGATTTAATTGTTATTTTGTAAATGTTGGCCCTAGTCTTGCAGCTAAAATACCAAAAGTAGATAAAAATGTGGGCCAGACCGTTATGGGTTGTACCAATAGTATTTTTCTTGATGGAACTGACAAAGAAGAAATAATGAATATTGTAAAAATCTTGCAGATAAATGATCAAAAGACTGGGTGGACATGGACATGATGTTTGTAAAGGAAATAATAGGCTATGTTATTGATCCGTTTACATATAAATGTAATTTATCATTGGAATATTTCCAGACAACATAAAAATAGCCATTGTAATTCCTCTCTTCAAGAATGGTGAGAAATATGTATTCAACAATTACAGATGAATATCCTTGTTGCCACAGTTATCAAAGACTTTAGAGAAATTATTTGTGGCAAGATTAGATCAATTTATCGATATACAGAATATATTAAGTAACAGTCAATACAGATTTTGAGCAAATAATTCAACATCAATTGCTCTCATAGAATTGATGGAACAAGTAACAACTGCTGTTGATCAAAAACATTACTCTGTTAGTTTTTTTGTTGATTTAAAGAAAGCTTTTGACACAATTGATCACAGTATTCTTCTTGAAAAATGGATCAAATATGGCATTAGAGGACCAGCACTACAGTGGGTATCTACTTATCTGAGAGATAAAAAGCAGTTTGTACAAATAAATGATGTAAGATCTGGAATAGGTAATATCACGTGGAGTTCCTCAGGGTTCTGTACTTGGTCCAAAGCTGTTTATTTTATATGGGAATTATTTAGTAAATGTGTCAAGTTTGTTTAAATGTATTTTATTTGCAGATGATACTACATTTTTTTATTATGGAAATGATGCAAACAGAACTTGCTAAAATACAGACTTGGTTTAAACTTAATAAATTATCATTAAATTTGGATAGAATAAAATAGAAAGAGAAATGCAGATGTTTCATTTAAAGTTGATGGTGTTCAGATTAGTAGAGTCAGTGAGGTGAAGTTTCTGGGTGTCATCATTGATGAAAAGTTGACATGGAGAGCTCATAAATCTTTTAAGAACAAAAAAAGCTAGTTCCTTTGCAGTACTGTATAAAGAAAGGGAGTTATTCAATGACAAAGCATTGTTTATACTGTAGAATGCAATAATTTTTCCACACTTGATTTATTGTATTGATGTTTGGGGGAAAGCTTGTAAAACAATTACAAATCCTGATTTTGTTTACAAAAACAGCTGTAAGGATTATTACTAGAAAGCATCACAATCACCCATCAAATACATTGTTCCACCAGTTGAAGTTATTGAAATTCTATAATTTGGTTGATAATTGTGTTTTATCAGTTATATACAGGGCTCATAAAAACACATTACCTTCAAACATCCAATTAAATTTTGTTTAAAGAGAGAGTTTTTATAATTTTAAGGGGATAGAGATGTTTGTGAGACCTAAATTTCGAACCAGTTTAAAGGAACGATGTACATCCATCCAAGGAATAAGATTATGGAATAATCTGGAAGATGGCGTTAAAAATGCCAAATCAATGGGTGTATTTAAGAAAATGATGAAGCTTAGTCTGTTGGAGAAATATGCAATGGTATAATTTGTTTTTATACAAATTGTTCTAGGAGTTTAACCTTTATTTATTTTTGGCTTTTTGTTTTGTTTTTGTTATTTGAAGACTATTTTTGATTAAATTTATTATTTGAGAAAAGGAGCAGATAAAAGATTTTTTTTTCTTCTGCTACCTTTCATTTATGATTTGTATTTTTTATTGTATACAGAAATTGTTGTTTTTTTAAGAAATGAAAGAATAACCTAAACACCTAAACAAGCCTCTTATGTGAGGCATTTGGTTTTTGCTGTTTTCAAAACCGATTACTCAGGCTGAAATATGATTGTTGAATTCGACTCTGTCGCCAAGTTTCCTTTGAACTGAAAAATGTAAGGAGTTCCTACGTCTGTTCAAAACTCTTTGTTGGAGGAATCAGACCGACAAAGAAACCCCCTGACCACAACTGCAGTCCCTGAACAGGTTTGTCCTGTTTTAGCGCTTACGTCCGCTTCCTGGTCATGCAGTTATTTAAATAATAAAAATAATAATTCACGTTTTTTCTTGGGCACAGACCATAGCTTGCTAACAGCTAACGCCGGATAACAATGCAGAAACTAAACACTTACAGGCTTTTTATTCCTTCAACGCAGTTGCTGGACATTCCCAGTCCTCTACATTGTAGCCAACGCGTTAGTGGAGTGTTGCTGCATCCCTCTATACAATTATAATCTATTTTGGTCCCTGGGACATCATCTTTGTTTAGGTTTACATGAAAAAACCTTTGGATTGAGGCATGATGTATGTGGTCCACTGCAAAGTTTCTTTGACATCCGGGACATTGGGGATTCACGGAAATTCTCTCTGACTAACACTACTGCTCTCATTTGGGGAAATAATGTTTAATATTTGCTTTTCTTAAACTTTCATATAAAAATATCATATATTAATTAAAAACCCAACTGTCGCACTGAGTTATGGCTGTTTCCTTTATTTATCTTCATTTTTAAATCGCTCTGCTGTGGTGACCATCTTAAACCTGTTTGAATAATAAAAAATCTACCAGTTTTAGACGTTACCCCAATGATTACTTTCTAAGAGTTTCATTAAAGTTTGTTCAGTGGTTTATGAGATATTTTGATAATGATACAAACAGACACACAGCTGGATGGCATGTTAGTAAAATACCACAATCTATGGAGAATAGTTTGCACCACCAGGATTAAAACAGAAGGTACAGCAAAGGCAGTAAAATAAAAGCATCAGTGCTCCAGATGTGGCTCTGAGGCTAAATAAGCTGCAGGAGCTTGTCTTGTTTTAGTGGCGATGCATGTAAAACAACTCATAACTGCTGCTGTTTGCTGGGCTCCTTGTCCCTGATTAGGAAATTTAATTTGCTCTCTGTGGTGTGAATGGGGATGATTAATTGTGTGACTAATTAGTGGTGTGTTTAAGGCTGCCCAGAAAGCAGTAGGTGTCCTTGAAAGGATAATACAGTATCTGTCCAAAGCTTTACCTCATGATTACCTCCACAGGTAAGAGTTGACTAAGAGGGAAAAAAAAACAGTTTCAGCCACATACACTCAAAAAAAAGAACGAAAGAATATTCATCTACTCAACTGAATTGAGTAAATCTAACACAATTGCTTCATG
>JARVJO010062242.1:0-14047 GCA_031762555.1 Cynodonichthys magdalenae | reverse complement strand
GATGATGGATGATGGGTGATAGATGGATGGATGAATGATGGATGATAGATGTATGATGGATGGATGGGTGGATGATGGATGATGGATGATGGGTGATAGATGGATGGATGAATGATGGATGGATGGATGATGGGTGATAGATGAATGGATGAATGATGGATGGATGGATGGATGGATGATGGATGATGGGTGATAGATGGATGGATGAATGATGGATGATGGATGGATGGATGATGGATGATGGGTGATAGATGGATGGATGAATGATGGATGATAGATGTATGATGGATGGATGGGTGGATGATGTATGATGGATGATGGGTGATAGATGGATGGATGAATGATGGATGATAGATGTATGATAGATGTATGATGGATGTATGATGGATGGATGGATGATGGATGGATGGTTTCTGAGATTCTCCAACTTTAAAAATGGACACTTTCAAACTTTCAGCAGCTTCTGACATCAGTTCATCGTTTCACTGATTAAAAGAAACTGAAAACTGAATAAATGTTTTTATAGCTAGCAGCTGTTCTCAGACACAATCACACAGACAACCCTGTCAAACAGCCGAGAGTAGCCGCAGTCTGTCAGTGTCACTGTAAAAACAGCTGAAGAGCAGCAGCTGGACTAAATACACATGAACAGCTGAAAGAAACAGAACCAGAAGAGCTGCGTTTGTTAAAACAGACACTGAGAGAGAATAAATCTGTCAAAACATCTTTTCACTGTCAAACAGCTAAAGCTCAGTCAGAAGCTGTTTCTTCTGCCTCGGTTAGAAAAAGAAGCCAAAGATTTCTGAGACTTTTTACAGTTAAATTCTCAACAAGTAAAAACTGTTTCAGCTAAAAGTTCATTTGTTCAACAGTATCAAAAATACTGTGATATTTACCTGTTTATTTTAGAAAAACATCAACTCAAAGCTCAAGTGGCAAACAGATAACAACAGTAATATAGTAGCTAGAAGCTGAGAGCATCAAGAAGCTAACTAAGAGCTACAACACAGATAAAAGCTAAAAGGCTCTGTAGTAAATGATAACTCGAGTGGACTCAAAGCCAAAAAGAGAAAATGCATAGCTAAAATGTAAAAGTAGCAAAAAGTTAGCTTATTGTTAAATTTGACCAAAAAAAGCAAATAGCAACAGAAGCTAAAAGAATAGAATGATAAAGGCTAGTTTGGTGAAGAAATATAATTCGTGTGCAGACATGAATTGTTGTTTGAGAAGAATCTTTTGTTGTTCTTTGTTTTGATTAAATATAATTTATAAGATTTTTTTTCTTCATTAATTTAATTTAGGACTTGTGTTTTGTTTTTATTGCAAACAGATTTATTTTTGTTTATTTTCATGAACTATAAATAAATGAATTACTTAATAAAAGCAGCAAAAGGCTACATGAAATTATCAAAATGTTATCTAAAAGCTAAATGTAACAAAACACCAGATAGCCAAAAATATTAAAACAAATAACTAAAAGTTACAAAATATTAGCTAAAGGCTAATGGCAGAAATAAAGTAGTTAGGAACTAAAATCAGCTAAAGGTGACATGAAAATATCAAAAGGCTAACTAAAAGCTTAATATAGCAAAAGGCTTTCTAAAAGCTAAAACTCAAAAAGAGCTGGCTCAAATTCATATGTAGAAAATGATTAGCTAATATGTAAATTAAACAAAACGCTAACTTGCTGATAAATTTGGCAAAAGACTAGCTAAAACCTCATAGCAGCACTATGATAGCAAGAAGCAAGAAAAGATAAAAGTTAAAATTAGCAAAAGGCTAGATAAATGGTAACAGTAGCAGAATTGTTAAAAGCTAAAAGAAGCAAAATTAGCTAAAAGCTAAATGTAGCTGAATAGTTGCAAAAAGCTAACAGTGGCAAAAGGTTATTGCAAAGTAATGAAGAACTAGCCCAAAGCTACTAATTCTAGAACTGCAGATAACAGCTAAAGTTAGGACAATAATTTAAAAGTATTTAAAGATATTTTAATGTACTGTTTGTGTAAAATAGCTGTAAATAAAGATACATTTTTAATTTAACAGTTAGAAGAATTGAAAGTCCTGAATGAGTGAATGTTTTGACCTATAAACAGCTAAAATCTCACTTTTCTCCACCATGTGAGCTGACTCTGTTGTTCAATAAGCCTTTGATCCATCCGCTCTGCCTGCTGACCTTCACTCATCATGCTCCAGCAACTACCTGATAACACCACGACTGCTAAAAACACCAACCTGAGCCGTGACCTGCTCCGTCTGAGGCTCTGCAGGAGGGATGAAGGCGGTGGACGAGTCGTTGGAGCTCTCCTTCTCCTCCTGGAACAGAAGCAGAACTTTAATCTGACGGCCTGAGGAGACTCAGCTCTCTGTCTCTAATCTGCTTCATCTAAAGTTTTGCTGTTTTTGTTTTGAATCCATTAAAGAGGGGAGACAACAAGAAGAGCCGGAAGAGAAAAAACAGAATAAATCCATCAAAGCTGGGAGTCCAGATGCAAACTTTACATGTTTACAGGCTTAAAGAAGGTGAAGTGTTTTACTAACATTCATGACCAACAGGATAAAAACCAAGATAACCAGATTAAAGAAGATTTGTTTCATCTGATCCAGAGTTTAATTTGTTCTTTATTCTTCTGAAAGTTGTTGTTTGTGGCAAGAAATCATCTATTTACTTCAATAATGTTTCATGTTTATTACATTTTTTATAAAACATGTTGACATTATGTTACTGACACGACATTCTGTGGATATTAATGATGATGATGATGGTTACAGCTGAGACTAAAACAGAGTCGAGGTAAAATGCTTGAAAATATATAAAATATTTTAAGCAATGCCACTCACACACACAGGTTTGTTTTTATATCCCCATGGGGACTGTGGATTGACGTCCATTCATTTTCTGGTCATTTTATAGCCTAACCCTGAGCATTAACCCTAAAACTAACCTAAACTTGAAATTAGCATCCGTACCCGGGACCGGGCTTTGGTCCCCACAAGGCTGCCTTTTTCTGGAAAATGGTTCCCACAATGTAGCAAAAACATGCACACACACATCCTTGTCCTTGCATCAAACTGAGGACTTTGTATTGACTTCCATTCGTTTTAATAACTGTATTTATGCCTAACCCAGACATTTTCCCTAAAACTAACAATTACTGGTCTATTCCTAACCCTAACCTGAACCAGAACTTAATTCACACCAAACCTCAAAACATAACTAGTAGAGCTGCAAAAAAGTGAGGACCAGGAAAATGTCCTCACTTTGATGGTTAAAAACATGTGATGGTCCTAAATCTGAAACAAGTACACACACACTCTTACACAATCCTAACAATATGTTATCTAAAAAGCATTTTCAAAGAGTTTCAACCTAATAAATGTCTGAATCAGTTAATAAACTGACCTTAACTTTAACAACTGAGGAGCTGATACATGAAGACAGACGACAGCCAGTGATAACTATGTGGGTAAATGAAAACTAGTCGTGTTAAAAGTGGGCGTGTTGTGTTTGATTTACTAAGACAAACAACAGCAGGTGCAGTGGTGGTGCGGACCACCCTGTTGAAAGGAGGGTTTAGCGTGTGTCACTGATGGAGGTGAAGCAGACACAACAACATGCAGAGTTGTAAGAAGTGTTTATAGAACAGAGGTCAGCAACCTGCAGCTGCAGCGCTGCATGACTCGTTCAGCCTCCAACAAAGAAAAACTGTTTGATTTGTTTTACTTTTAGCTGCATTTCTCCTGAATGTTGATGTGATTCTTTAACATCGTGTTAAAGTTTGACTCATTTCACAGCTGACAGATCTGCAGGTGAGCAGAGATGACTGACAGGTGCAGAGAGATGCTCTCATCTTCACTCTTGAGGTGGGTTCACACCAAACGCATTTTGAGCATCTAAAACGCCTCAAGTTGGACGCGCTACGTTCAGACCAGAACAAAACTAGACTCGCGTCTAAATGGGAGGAGCGTCTTGGTTTTTTCCCGTCTGTCTTTAATGTCGGATGAAATAAAGAAAATGGCTTTGATTTATTTAGTGACAGCATTGCGCGCCGCACTAAACGCTCTAAACGCGCCGCAAGAGCCCTAGACGCGCGTCCACCATTGACTTTGCTTGTAAACTGACTGCTCCTGCTGCTCAAAACGCATCGAGTGTGAACCCAGCTTTACGCTACGTTTACACCAAATGTGTTCTGAGCGTCAGGAGCGTCTGGTTAACATGCAAAGTCAATGGTGGACGTGCGTCTAGAAGCCGAGCAGCTCGTCTGGCGTGTTTTGAGCCGCGCGGTACGAAGCGGTCTGCGCGTTTTCAGTGGGTGCGGCGCGTCCAAAGCAGCCGACGCTCAAGTTGGAAAATCTGAACTTTTGCTGCTCGACGTGCCGCATCAACCAATCAGAGAGACTCATTTTTCCATGTGACAGTTTCCTGAATATTGCCCACTAACAGAAAACAACACAGACAGACAGGAGCTCTTTAGCTGAAATCAACCGTCTGTAGTTGGTGTTCTGGCTGGAGATATCAGCACCGATGCGGGTCAGTGGCTCGTTAAACTGACCGTGGTGTTCAACTGGGTTCGGGACAAAATTAGTTCTGAAACCGAGCCTCATCAGCTCGCAGCTCCTGTGGTGAAACTCACCGAGCAGACCGCCTCTGAATTATCTGGTGAATTAATTGTGAATTAATTATCTGGTGAGCGCGACTCTTTATTTCATCCACTTTTAAACAGAGACCAGCAGAGGAAACAACAGAGGCTTTTCCCGACACGTGTCTACGCTCACATTGAATGCGTCTGTTCCCACTGGACACCAGCGTCAGGAGGCGTGCGTTTTGAGAGTTTTGGAGGCGCGCAACGCGTTTGGTGTAAATGTAGCATTAAAGTAACAGTAACTGTGAAGACTGTCAGCGTGCAAATATTTTAATGCAGCTGCATCTAGAGAAAGATTCAGAAAGAAAAAACTCCTGTCAGCTCTGATATCAACTAAAAACAACAGGATGACAGCTGAGATGAGTTTGTACTTTAAGCTGCTGTGCTGCAGGTAAAAACTTTACATTTATACTAAAGTTATTTAGTTACTGTCTGCAGAGCAGAGGGGATAATGTGTCTGAAGCTGCAGACGGTTTGCAGCTGACTCTCAAACGGATTAAATACAAACACTGAAACAAGCAGTTTAAGGTTTGATAAATCACACAGCAGGTGTAAAATATTTATATCAGATCCTCAGAACAGTAATCTGCAGGATCTGCTGATCATCATATAATCTGCGTGTTCATGAAGGCAGACAGTCCTCGCTGTTCACCGTTAATACATCAGCTTTCTGTCAGATGTCAGCTTTGCTCATGGATTTATACACAGTAAAGTGTTGATAAATCAGGCCCTAAATGTTTATCTTTTATTCTGAGCCTGTTGTCAACAGCTGGATATTTTTCTCTAGCTTTTTAACTCCCTTCACGTGGCTGTAATATTCCATGAGTTCGTGCTGTCAGAAAGATCCCAACAGTTTCTGGGAGCTAACAATGAGCACTTTACAACCTGCTGCATGAAGCTGGTTCTCAGCTGAGCCCACGGCTCTCCTCACCTCCTCATGCAGGACAGATCCAATCCAGACGGTTGAAAACACCTTTTTTCTTTTTCATTTTTCAGTTTTACAGATGACAGAAATCCATCTCACTGACAGAAAACTTTAATCCTAGTTAATCTAATTCAACAAAGCTCAAGTTCCTCGTTGTAGCTTCTGATTCGAGTACAGGCATAACTTGTGGGGGGTTAGGGGGCTATGACGCCCACAATAATTTAATCCAGTCAATCTAACCCCCGATAAAACTACATCATTTGTTCTAACACAAGAGAAATTAACTGGTTAAATACACAGCTGCTGCTCTCTTGTTGTCTTCAGGTCACTTTGACCTGATTTCAAAATTTACAATGTCACATATATATACGGGGGGAGTGGGGGGGGGGGGTTAGTTAGTCAGCCACCAATTGTTCAAGTTTTCCCACTTAAAAAGATGACAGACCTGTAATTGACATAGTTTGACCTCAACTATGAAACTATGAGACAAAATGAGAAAACATATCTAGAAAATCACATTGTCTGATTTTTTGAAGAATTTATTTGCAAATTATGGTGGAAAATAAGTATTTGGTCAAAAACAAAAGTTAATCTCAATACTTTGTTGTTAATGACAGGTCAAATGTTTTCAGTAAGTCTTCACCAGGTTGGAAACACTGTTGCTGGTATGTTGGTCCAGTCCTCCGTGCAGATCTCTAGACAGTGATGTTTTGGGGCTGTCGCTGGGCAACACGGACTTTCAACTCCCTCCAAAGATTTTCTATGGGGTTGAGATCTGGAGACTGGCTAGGCCACTCCATTCATTCTTTCACGTACACGGATCAGTCTTCCTGGTCCCTTTGCAGAGAAACAGCCCCAAAGCATGATGCTGCCACCCCCATGCTTCACAGTAGGTTTGGTGTAGTTTTGATGCAACTCAGCATTCACTCTCCTCCAAACATGACGAGTTGTTTCTACCAAACAGTTCAACTTCGGTTTCATCTGACCATATGACAGTCTCCCAAAACTCTTGGAACATCCAGATGCTCTGTAGCAAACTTCAGACGGGCCTGGATATGTCCTGGCTTAAGCAGGGGGGACACGTCTGGCACTGCAGGATCTGAGTCCCTGGCGGTGTAGTGTGTTACTGATGGTACTTTGTTACGTTAGTCCCAGCCTGCTGCAGGTCGTTCACTAGGTTTCCCCTCGTGTGGTTCCGGGGTTTTTGCTCAATGTTCTTGTGATCATTTTGACCCCACGGGGTGAGATCTTGTGTGGAGCCCCTGATGGAGATCAGTGGTCTTGTAGGTCTTTCATTTTCTAATAATTGCTCCAACAGTTGATTTCTTCACACCAAGCTGTTTGCCTGTTGCAGATCCAGTCTTCCCAGCCTGGTGCAGGTCTACAGTTTTGCTTCTGGAGTTCTACACAGCTCTTTGGTCTTCACTATAGTGGAGTTTGGAGTGTGACTGTTTGAGGTTGTCTTTTATACTGATAACAAGTTCCAACAGGTGTCATTACGACAGGTAATGAGTGGAGGACTGAGGAGACTCTTAAAGAAGTTACAGATCTGTGAGAGACAGAAATCTTGCTTGTTTTTTACTAACCAAAACCTTATTTTCCACCATAATTTGCAAATAAATTCTTTTAAAAAATCATACAATGTGATTTTCTAGATAAGTTGTCTCATTTTGTGTCTCATAGTTGAGGTCTAACTCTGATGTCAGTTACAGACCTCTCATCTTTTTGTGGGAGAACTTGCACAATTGGTGGCTGATTAAATACTTTTTTCTCCACTGTAAGTTTCAGCATAACTGTTGAAAATGACATGTGGGGTGTTAGTCTGTTCTTGTCACATTATGGCTGTTCTTGCTGAATCATGTGTTGTAATTTTTCCTAGCCAAATTACAGTGCACCAGGTAAATACATACTCTTGGAAAACTGAGATATTTAGGTATGTTGTATAAAACATCCTAAAAATGTAAAATATTTGTTATTGTTGGAAAAAATGGGGAAAAAATAAGCCTTTTCGTAATTGTTGAACTGACACGGAACAGAAAAGGTGCAGCATGAATACAAAGAAAACAGGAAGGTTAAATAAATCACATTACAATGCTTTTAACCACAAAATATCCTGAATCGTTTTACAAAAACAAATGATTCAATAAATAAATAAATAGGCAGAGAACAACACCTTACAATGGGAAACCTAAAGTTACCCCCTTGTATGGGTGCCGTTTGTAAAGTTTCACACTCAAAATTTACCAGCAATATCTTGCTTTATTTAGCCTTTTATAAGAAAAAAGTAGAGGTTTATTATATAAAAGTCAGATTTCCACCATGTTATTCATTCATTTATAAATGTCATAGTTTCAAACTAAGTAAATATATAACTCCAAACTAAACATTTAACTTGCAACTTAAATATTTAGTTAGCAATCTAAATATATTGTTCAAAACTAAATATTTAACTTGGAGCTAAATATTTACCTTTTAACTCAATGTTTAAGTTGCAAGTTAAATATTTAGTTTGGAGTTTAATATTTAGCTTGCTAACTAAATATTTAGATTGCAATTTAAATTTTTCTTTTGGAGCTAAATATTTAAGTTGTAAGTTAAATGTTTAAGTTTTGGAGTTATATGTTTACTTAGTTTGAAACTATGACATTTATAAATGAATGAATAACATGGTGGAAATCTGACTTTGATATAAAAAATCTACTTTTTTCTTATAAAAGGCTAAATAAAGCAAGATATTGCTGGTAATTTTTTTGTGTGTTACTTTACAAATGGCACCCCATACCCTTGGATATGGAAAATGGCTTAAGAGCAATTCCACCCATTTTTTTACATTCTTTAGCATCTTTAATCTACTGTATGTGTAAATATATGGACTGTGCTTATATAGCACCTTTCTATTCAAACAGGAAACTCAAAGCCCTTTACACTACAAACTATGGATGTGTCTCAATTCATTAGCTGGGTCCTCATGAGCTTGCATATGTCACAACCCCGCGTGGTGTACTGTCCCAATTCGAAGGCTCCAGCCCATGAATTGAGACACAACCTGTGTCTTCATTCACCTGTTCATAAAGCCCTCTTCTGTCTCTCTACAAAGCTAAAACAGGTAAATCCATCTATAGAGACTAATCAGTGTTTTAAATCATATTCATACACTGATAGGACACACATCAGAGGCAGTGGGGGTGAAGTGTCTTGCCCAAGGACACTTTGACATGTGACAGAATAGCGGTGTATTCAAACCGCCGACTTTCACATTAGAGGAACGACTCTCCTAACCACTTATCCTCAGATCTATTAGCTCTGGAGCTAACGCTATATACATATTAGATCTATTGGCCCTGGAGCTAACGATTTATACATATTAGCTCTATTGGCCATGGAGCTAACGATTTATACATATTAGCTCTATTAGCCCTGGAGCTAAGGATTTATACATATTAGCTCTATTAGCTCTGGAGCTAAGGATTTATTCATATTAGCTCTATTAGCTCTGGAGCTAACAATTTATACATATTAGCTCTATTAGGCCTGGAGCTAACACTATATACATATTAGCTCTATTAGCTCTGGAGCTAACGATTTATACATATTAGCTCTATTTGCTCTGGAGCTAACAATTTATACATATTAGCTCTATTAGGCCTGGAGCAAACACTATATACATATTAGCTCTATTAGCTCTGGAGCTAATGATTTACACATATTAGCTCTATTTGCCCTGGAGCTAACACTATATACATATTAGCTCTATTGGAGCTAACACTATATACATATTAGCTCTATTAGCTCTGGAGCTAAGGATTTATACATATTAGCTCTATTAGCTCTGGAGCTAACAATTTAAACATATTAGCTCTATTAGCTGTGGAGCTAAGACTATATACATATTAGCTCTATTAGCTGTGGAGCTAAGACTATATACATATTAGCTCTATTAGCTCTGGAGCTAACGATTTATACATATCAGCTCTATTAGCTGTGGAGTATACATATTAGCTCTATTAGCTGTGGAGCTAAGACTATATACATATTAGCTCTATTAGCTGTGGAGCTAAGACTATATACATATTAGCTCTATTAGCTCTGGAGCTAACGATTTATACATATCAGCTCTATTAGCTGTGGAGTTAACACTATATACATATTAGCTCTATTAGCTGTGGAGCTAACACTATATACTCATTAGCTCTATTAGCTCTGGAGCTAACAATTTATACAAATTAGCTCTATTAGCTGTGGAGCTAACACTATATACATATTAGCTCTATTAGCTGTGGAGCTAACGATTTATACATATCAGCTCTATTAGCTGTGGAGTTAACACTATATACATATTAGCTTTATTAGCTGTGGAGCTAACACTATATACATATTAGCTCTATTAGCTGTGGAGCTAACACTGTATACATATTAGCTCTATTAGCTCTGGAGCTATCGATTTATACAAATTAGCTCTATTAGCTCTGGAGCTAACGATTTATACATATCAGCTCTATTAGCTGTGGAGTTAACACTATATACATATTAGCTTTATTAGCTCTGGAGTTAACGGTTTATACATATTAGCTCTATTAGCTGTGGAGCTAACACTATATACATATCAGCTCTATTAGCTGTGGAGCTAACACTATACACATATTAGCTTTATTAGCTCTGGAGTTAACGATTTATACATATTAGCTCTATTAGCTGTGGAGCTAAGACACATATACATATTAGCTCTATTAGCCCTGGAGCTAATGCTATATACATATTAGCTCTATTAGCTCTGGAGCCAATATACTAACACTAGCGCCATATACATTAGCACTGTTAGTGGACACAGTCTAGTTGCCACAGCCTTTTTAGCTGTTAGTGCTTGAGCTAACACAACATATATTAGCTCTGGAGTTGATGCTATTAAGTATTGAGCTAATGCACAAGCTACTCTTAGTCAAACAATGACATTATAGCTCTTCCTTAGTTATCAGGATTTATCCATCGTGGTTTACCTTTAACCTTTAATAGTCCATGAGAAGAAGAAAATCTACATCGATGAGATCTGAAGTCTAGCCTGAGGTGTGTAAGAGTCCACTGGTACTCTCTGGTACTGGCAGGTTTAAGAGAAGTACCAAAGAATACCAGAAAGTACCCAAAATTACTAGATAGTACCAGAAAGTACCAGAGAGTACAAGACAGTCCTGGCCCTCTTTGAGCAGAACCAGAATGGACCGGTGAGTTCTGAATGTAAATAGACTTGAATGTAGAAGGACAACAAAGAATTAATGGATTCTTCAGCTGGTAAAAAGAATCAACATCAGCCGAAGGAGAAACATAATATCTTCTATTGTACACACTGAGCTTTTCAGAAGCCCCTCCCCCTCCCCCCTCACACACAGGTGAGTCAGTCTGATGGACTGATGGAGTTCTTCCACCTGCTGGGCTCACAAAGCCCAGGATTTATCTCTGAAGAACAGGCGAAGAACGACAAAGACCGGCTTCAAAGACCGGCTCAGGCTTCAGGTAGACACATGTTCCACTTGATGCACGGCAGGAACCGGTTTGTACCGGATCAACAGGGACGAAATCCATCGTCCTGCTGCTCGTCCTGATAAATGTCCAAACACACAGATTATTGTTGTTCGGCTGCAGGACGTCAAACAGCAGCTAAATAACACAAATATGAGCCGATATGTTAGATAACGTGTCTTTTACTTGACATACAAAGCATGCACAGAGGACAAATTCAGGCAGACGGCTTCCAGAATGTCCTCCTGAGGAGAAGGGAATAACATCAGGTTCAATAACATGAGGGACAGAGGGGACAACCAGGTACAGAGGAGGACAATGTGGGACAAGTAGGGACATGTTAAATGTTTAAAAGTTGTCAAACTTTAAACTTATTTTTAAAAAACAGCAGCTAAAAGCTAATTTAAGCAAAACAGTAGCTAAAATTTTAACTTATGAACACAGTAATGAAAAGCTAAATCCAACAAAGCAGCAGTTAAAACCTAAAATTAGCTAATAGTGGCTAAAAGCTAAAATTATCAAAACAGGAGCTAACTGACAAAAATGAGAAACAACAGTCATTAAAACTAAAACTAGAAAACAACTTTAAAAACCCGAAACAAGCAAAAAAGTTGTTACATGCAAAAATAACTGCTAAATGTAGCAGAAATACCAGCTAAAAGCTAAGTCAAGC
The DNA here is from genome assembly GCA_031762555.1 of Cynodonichthys magdalenae. Taxonomy (NCBI): domain Eukaryota; kingdom Metazoa; phylum Chordata; class Actinopteri; order Cyprinodontiformes; family Rivulidae; genus Cynodonichthys; species Cynodonichthys magdalenae. The sequence goes on along the minus strand of JARVJO010062242.1, from coordinate 2,298 downwards.
AGAAAGCTAAAGTAAGGAAAAACAGAGGATAGAATTACCAACTTAGTAGCAAAAACCTAGGACCTGCAACACATTAGGTACGAGCTAAATCCTGCAAAACAGAAGCTGAAAACTAAGACTGGCTAACCAGTAGCTAAAAAAACATTACTGACGAGCTAAAACCAGTAGAACTGTACTGAAAACAACAAATTATATTTTAAAACGTAGCTAAAAGCTGAAATTAGCAAAGCTAAATAACCAAAAACATTGGCAGAACTACCTGTTCAAATAAGACAGGAAAAACAATAGCTAAAATTTAACTGAAAATTTTGTTTTGAAAAACTAAGATCAGCAAAGCAGTATATGAAAGCTAAAATAAGCAGACAGTTGCGTAAGCTAAAATTTGCACAACCTAATGGAATGATAATCAGGACAGAGCACGTAGCTCTTTACAAGATGGCTGCCATTCAGCCCAGCTGCTTCCATCAGTGTCCAGTCTTTCTGTGGTTCAGAGGAAGTCACAGGGTTTTACTGGTTCTGTCTCTGCAGGATGTAACATTCTGTACGTGTCCTGCGTTGCCATGGTAACACCTTTTATCAGTTTAAACAGGGGCGGGGCCTCTGTCTGTCACCTGTCTCACCTCCTTCACCCTGACAGCTCTTCCTCTTCCTCCTCTTCATCATGATAAACGGTTGCAACTTCAGATTAATAATGATCTCGGTCCACTGTCTTACCGTCTCTCTGTCTTACCGTCTCTCTCTGTCTTACCGTCTCTCTGTCTCACCGTCTCTCTGTCTCACCGTCTCTCTGTCTTACCGTCTCTCTGTCTCACCGTCTCGCTGTCCACTGCCTCATTGTCTCTGTCCACCTCTGTCCACCATCACTCTGTCCACATCTCTCTGTCTCACCATCACTCTGTCTCTCTGTCTACTGCCTTATTGTCTCCGTCCACCATCTTACTGTCTCTCTGTCTCACCGTCTCTCAAGGTTTCTGTCTGTCTCAGACTGTTCTTTTGTCTCCAGCCTGTCCTCTCAGCTGTCAGTCAGCAGACAGATGAATTAAGAATCAAACCTGTTGGTTTGATGCAGAACAGTTCCTTCCTTTTGAAACTGTAGTTAATGAACCTGAACATGTTTAAAGACTGGGAGATTACATGTAGACTACATGTAGGTTACATGTAGATTACATTTAGACTACATGTAGATTACATTTAGACTACATGTAGATTACATTTAGACTACATGTAGATTACATTTAGACTACATGTAGGTTACATGTAGATTATATGTAGTCTACATATAGATCCAGTTAAACTCTGTTAAATGAAACAAAGTTTTCATCCTGCAGGTTCTGTAATCTGGATTAAACAGATGATTTACTCTGTTTAATCCCCAGCTCATTAAAAACCGATTACAGAGAAGAACTGGATCAGATGAACAGAACCTCTTTTATTTTCATTAAATACATGAACATGTTTCAGTGAAGGTCTTGCTGATTTCAGCAGAACAACATAAAACCTCAGACTGAATCATTACAACAACATGACTTCATAGAACAAGAGTCCTGACCTGCCTGCAGTCCAGATCTCTGAGCCAGGACTGTAGAACAGCTTGAACCCCCCACTGACACAGATCTTGTAGACCCAGGAGGGATTAAATCCATCCACTCAGTTTGTCTTCATTAATTTCAGGTTTTAAGGTTATTAAAGTTTTCTGGACTGTGACAAGTTCGGACTCAGGTTTCTGTAAGAAGATAAAAATAAGAAGCTTTGACGTTTAAAAACCTGAATTATTTATTTATTTAACTGTTGGGATTAAAAAGAAAAACAGTCCATTTACTAAAACTAGTTTCTGTTGGACTCTGGTTGTCTGAACGTCTTCAGAAGGATGATCAGAGAGTCCCGGTCCTCGGCCTCATGGGGTTCCTCTAGCTGAGGAGCCAGAGGACCAAAGGACTAAGATCATGGACCAGTGGACCGTGTCGTTCACATTGTTATGATGTCGAGAAGAATCCTGGGACCAGATTCATGGACTTGTTTGAACCCTCAGGAAGCTCGTTAGATTCCAACCAGAACTGTACCCCGTCTAGGATCAGGGTTGTGGTCCTTGTGAGCAGGATCTCTAAGAGCAGACCCACATAGCAGACAGGTGCAAGTAGGGGTCTTTGCAGTACATGTCCTGTGGGCGGAGTTGGCCCAACTTGTGATTGGTGGAGGTCTTGGTGTGGGCGGAGTTGGCCCTACTTGTGATTGGTGGAGGTCTTGGTGTGGGCGGAGTTGGCCCTACTTGTGATTGGTGGAGGTCTTGGTGTGGGCGGA
>JARVJO010062167.1:0-18492 GCA_031762555.1 Cynodonichthys magdalenae | reverse complement strand
TCTCTCTCTCTCTCTCTCTCTCTCTCTCTCTCTCTCTCTCTCTCTCTCTCTCTCTCTCTCTCTCTCTCTCTCACACTGGTCACCTGTCTGTCCTGCAGATATGAGAACGGCTCTGCATGCTTCCACGAGGATGACAGGGATGGACTGGTAAAGGTGTGTCGGCTGGTCATCAACGGCCGTTATGAAGAGTATACCACTGAGGGTTATTCTGTGTTGAGCTCCAAGCAGCCAGTCATCTACCAGAGCGCCTCCTGTAGGCCTGGTCTGGGACAGCACCTGTGCAGTCAGGTAGGAAGGATGACCTGCACCATCTCAAATATTACTTACTCTAAATCAGTAGGGTTTTTTTTTTTTTTTTTTGAGGAAACAGTAACACTCAGATTTTGTGGTTTTATAGTCGCATCTTTTAAAAGAATTGTGGCTGTTGTATAGACCAAAGCAGTGTAACTCTGTTTATGTATATTTAGTGTGTGTGTGTGTGTGTGGGGGGGGGGGGGGGATTAAAGCCTTATATCTTCATGTTTTTAATACAGTATATAATCTGCAGCTCAGATATACTTAATGAAACAATAATAGTGTTCAAACGTTTTCATCATTACAAATTTAGTGACTGAATGTCATGAAAATGGCTGTTCCAGATTTAATCTTCTGTTCGTTTCATTACTTTCTGTATGATAAGCTATTAGAGCATTATTTTAAAATACAAAGATTGCAGAGCAAAGTGTCGTTCTTGATTTGGCCATGAAAATATGTGGAGCCGGTATTCAGGGTTATGTCTATAGAAAGCCTTTGTTTAGACTAGTTCTAAACAAAAATATGCTGTACATTATGTGAGCTACTGTCTATCATAGTTTGAGTTGATAGAACTAAACAGTTTAATAACCATAAACAATCTGTTGTTGCCCGAGATAGTTTTAGTCAGTTGATGTCATCTGACAATCGGGGCAATGTCAGAAGGTCATTTCCAAACAATCTGTAGTCCGTTGGTTTGAATTGAAAAAATTTATTAACATCCATTTACTATTCAACAGAGACGGTGTGTAGTGTAAAGCAGTAAACTTAGGCTGTGTTCACACTGCAGGAAAAAGTGTCTCAAATCTTATTTATTTTTCTTGCTCATAGTTTTTACCCATATCTGATTTTTTTTTTTTTGAGTCTGAATGCGACAAATCCATTTTTTTCCCCCAAATTCATAACAGGTCTTTTTGCTAAATTGGATTTACTGTATATCTAATAGGGCTGCACAATATATCAAAAATGCATTGTCATCGTGATAATGGCTTGTGCAATGGGCATATTGCAAAAACTACATAAATTGCTATAAATGGTTTGCTCAAAAATTTGCATTAATGAGTTTTATCACTCAGGAAGTATTTCACCAATCAAATGGAGTCCTTCATGTATTTGGTCAATTGGATGGATCTCTCATATTTTAAAAAAAATTATGCTGAAATGGAAATGATTTTTTGTTTTGCTTTGAACCCAGAGCAGAAAGACATCAACACTACACACTTGTGTATTTCTTTATTTATCACAAGTTATATCGTCATCACAATATTAACACATCGCAGGTTTTCCTAATATCGTGCAGCCCTAATATCTGGTGTTTTTCAAAGAGGCAGCGGTCTAAACAGTCGTGTCACATTTTGTCTGAGTTTTGCATCATTGAGGAAGGGTTACACAGATCAATCCAAATATTATCAATACCAACATCATGCAGTTTAAAGCTTGAATCTTCAGATACAGATGTGCAGTTTTCTTTTTTAACTTTCTAGAATTTACAGTAACACATGATACGGGGGAAAACCAACGTGTTGGATTGTGTCAATACTAGGATGATGGAATCACAGTTGAGTTTGTCTCTTGCCTCTGCTCTCAGTAGATCACTCCTATTCCAGAAGTGCAATTCTGTACCTGAGTAGGAAAGACTAAGATCAAATGTAAACATGGGACGAAACAAGGATGGCAAATAATTACACAACAACTTCAGAATGGATACACTCATTCTAACGTGTGTAGCATCAATATTTACTTCTGTAAACACAGCGTGCTGCGTGACGTCATGTTTCTGACTGAGGATCAATTCTTTGTCAGTCACTGAAGTCTGATGGCACTCAAAAGGCAGTCGATGACACTGATCCCTAGAATAGTTTCAACAGTTTCAGAAGATATTTGTTCAACATTTAACATAAAAAGAAATTGCTATTCCTACAATCAAGAATTTTTTAAGAACAAGGTGTCGAACCCATTCCTTCTTCCAGTCAACTTAATTATCTGTACTGCTGAGTGTCCTGAGCAAAAGCAGCACCTAAAACCTTTAATTATTAGAAGTTCATAAAACCTAAATATCTTTTTAGATCTTTGCACCATTCAGATTTTAAGATGCCATCTGCATTTGGTACGTTAAACACATCTGTGTCATCTTTAACCAATTCTCTCCATTAAACATGACCTCATCAACATCCAGTTCATCCTTTACTCTTTTTCTCAATAGATTTCTTATTTATTTAAACCAGACAACTCAAGCCAGAAGCAGCTTCACTGTTCTGCTGCATGTCTGAGCCAGATTCTGTGAGATCTGCCCCCTCTCCCCCCTCTTTCATTGTCTACAGAGACTCTTGTCTCTTCCCCTCCAGCAGTCTGAGTGGGCTCATTCTCTGGTTCCCAGGTTTTTTCATGGCAATTATGCACTAAATGACCCTCCTGTCCACACCCAAAACATTTCATTGTTTAAGTTGTTGCAAAAATAGTGTAATCAAAACCATCAACTTTGAATTTTATGACTGTTCACCTTCTCATTGTCATAAAACAAAATATGTAGGCTTGTCTCCTAAAAGAGACGATATGTTTTAGTAGGCTGGTTTACAAACTAAAGGAAGCATTTTCATAGTTACTACAATCAGACTATAACAAGATAGCTCACTTAATAACATGTCATTACTATATTATATACAGTTAGGTCCATGTCTATTTGGACAGAGACATTTTCCTAATTTTGGTTCTGTACATTATGAAAATGAATTTTGAACAAAACTTTTTAGATATAGTTGAAGTTCAGCCTCTCAGCTTTAATTCAGTGGGTTGAACAAAATTATTGCATAAAAATGTGGGGAACTTAAGCATATTTTAAAAGACGTTCCCTTCATTTCAGGGGCTTAAAAGTAATTGGACAAATTAAATAATGGTAAATAAAATGTTAATTTCCAATACTTGGTTGAAAAGCATTTGTTGGCAAAGACTGCTTGAATCTTGACCTCAGAGACGTCACCAGATGCTGTTTCCTCCTTTTTAATGCTCTGCCAGGTCTTTACTGCAACAGTGTCAGTTGCTGTTTGTTTGTGGGCATTTCTGTCTGAAGTTTAGTCTCTAACAAGTGAAATGCTCAATTGGGTTGACATCAGGTGACTGACTTGGTCATTCAAGACTATTCCACTTCTTTGCTTTAATAAATGGAATATGTCCAAAAAAGGGCTTATTTATATATTTATAAAAAACTGCACATAGAAAAATTGGCCAAATCCTCACTGCCAATTCAAAACTTTATGACAGAGTTTGATGGACTGGATAATTGAAGTTTGAAGAAGCAAGACATATTGGCAATTGAACAATTTATTAATTTAACATATAGGAGCCTCAGTAGTGTGTGGAATAACCATACACAGCCACAAAAGCCTGGCACCTACTCTTCATGCTGGTCACACACTGCTGTGGGATGTCATCCCATTCTTCAACCAGCAATTGTCTCAAGTCAGCCAACCTGGTTGTTTTGGTCACTCTGGCACGGAAATCACACTCAAGCTGATCCTACAATTGTTCAATGGGGTTGAGATCAGGACTGCTGGCAGGACCTTCCATTCTCTCCATTCCCAGATTTTGAGGTAGTTTCTGATAAACCATGCTAGGTCAGGGCGAGCATTGTGATTTTGGATAAAAGAGTTCGGTCCCAGACTATGGAGCTATGGCATTTCCACTGGCTGCAGAATTTTGTTTTGATACACCTCTGCATTGAGATTGTCTCTAATGATGACAAGCCTCATTTCTCTAGTAAGGGAGATACTGCCCCACACCATCACATGGCCTTCACCAAAAGATGTTACTCTGTCCATGTGGCAATCAGCATAGCATTCTCCATGTCTTCTCCACACTTTCACCCTACGATCCAAATGCCATATGCAGAATCTGGACTCATTCCTGAACATAATGTTCCTCCACATGTTCAGGTTCCAGTGCATGTGGGACCAGATTCATACAAATTGTGAATCATACATCAGTAACAGTATTTTCCACCACTAGTTTCTACACAATGATTTTCATTTTCAGCATTAAATGCAATGATTGTCTGTTGCTAACTAATCTCAAAGTGTTAATTTACATTATTCTTCTGTGTTATTAGCTTGGCTTGCCTCTCTCCAGTTTGTGCATGGTGCCATGTAACACCATCTTTGGATCTCAACACCAAATGGTAGATTAATACAGAAGAATAACACACAGGAATATCAGGCAAATATAAAAATATTCTAACTCATGCTGATTGTTTCTACCAGGATGTTGCCCTGTTGGACAAATTGATTAAAGAAGACATTGAAGCTGGGAAGCTTCCTTTGCTGGTGATGGCTAATGCAGGTTAGGACAGTTACAAATCAGATGTGGTTTGTTGTGGATGCATGAGTGATTACAGGACCTAAAATCCTTTACTTAACAGTAAATGTGTATCTTTTTTAGCAGTTTACATGTATTTGTCAAATAAATCATTCCTTGTCTGTTGGATGGATTTGTTGTTTTTTTCAGGTACCCCTGGGGCAGGCCACACTGATAAGTTGAGTCGTCTGAAAGAGTTGTGTGATCAGTATGAATTGTGGCTTCATGTTGAGGGGTAAGTCTGCTCTAACTTACAATAAAAACCTTAAGTTTTTATGACCTTGTCCATGCAGAAACGTTCTTTTTAAAAAAAGTCTCTTTATTTTAATTTTGCTGTTTTTAAAACATTCTACAGCACCTTTTCTAAAAATATATTCATCCACATGATAAACACAAAAAGACCCAAATGCTTCTGTAACTATGTAGGTGACACTGTGACACAGCCACAAAAATACACCAGAAACAGGAAACAATGCACCAAAACATGTGTACATATGGCTTACGTGCTGGGTAGACTGTATAAATTTGAATAGAGTGTGTAAAGCATTATACTGTATAGCATCAGCACAGTGCCCTCAGGCACACTGCTACCTGTACCATGTAAGTTGTGCTCACTAGGCCTGTTCTAAAAATAGCATTCATCATAATGCGAGTTAATTGTAATGTCTCTCAGAATGCAAAAAAGGAGCTATAGTTGTCTGTTCTCTGTTTAGAGCCTTTATTAATTAGAAAATTATACATACCTAATGCCTAATACTGTTTTTTTAAGTCAAATGATTACCAACAATCTACATCATGGCAAAAGAAAATATGTGCAGTAAAATTTGATCACTTTGACTTTAACTGATTTTTATTTATTATAACTTGTGGTTTTCTTCAGGGTGAACCTTGCATCCCTTGCATTGGGCCACGCCACCTCTGCTGTTATGGTAAAGTCATGTTTAGAAACAATTATCTACTTGAATGAATGATGAAAGTGGTTATAGAAACATACAAAGCAGTGTACATCATAGTGTAACATGCAATAAATAAATAGGAAAATGTATGGAAATCATGATGGAAATATATAAAAATTGATGATGATGATAATAATAATAATAATAATAATAATAATAATAATACAAAAACAGTTGCAGTGTTTGTGAGCTAAATTTTTTTTGTTTTTTAACTCCTGTTTGTCAGTCTCTGGATTTTATCTAAGATTTAGGCCTTAATGAAATGCTGAGTTGCTGGGAGAACAATTCCATAGACTGGCAAAGATAACTGTTTCCTAAATAAGATTTTAACATGACTACAGTCGTGTACAAATTTTAAGAACTTGGATAAAACATAAGGAAGGCCCAGATGAAGGAACCAGCAGTCAATTTTTCTTAAGTTTCTTCTTTTTGCACTGAGAACTCTGAGTACATGTTTAAAACAAGTTTTTTGTGAGCATGAGAAAGTATCTGGTGCAGAGATGAAACAATTTTTAATACATTATGTGGTGGTAAATGGACTGAACTTATATAGCGTTTTATCAAGTCCCTCCGGACCCTAAAGCGCTTTACACTTTCAGTCACTCACCCATTAACACACCAAGTGCACACCAAGTAGTTTTCTCCCAAAAATCAGTAAAGATTATCAGGCTAACAGACCAATGATGATATCTGTTAAGCACAGCTACATCTTGGCAAGTCCGAAATGAAAAATATAGCTCAATTAAACATCCTATTTTACTTTCCAAACCAAAACCACAAAATTCTGCTTGCATTAAATAGTTTCCCATGTGCACATTAGAAACCATATTTCACCTTTTAATCAGCCATTATAGCCTGAGCTATTCTGTCTTTTATTTTTTTTAATATTTTATTTTACTAGGAGAGGAAAACTAATTGGTATTAAAAATCTCATTTACAAAAGTGCCTTAGCCAAAACTGGCAGTAAATGGTTTAATAAAACAAACTTTAAAAAAACTAACATTTAACATTAAGACCAAACACAATAACAAGAAAACAATCAAATTTTTACATTAAAGAGGACCTAATATGGTTCCTTGAACAAGTTAGGGATACATCTGTGGGCCATACAAAACATTGTTCATTAGTTGTTTATGCAAATAAGGTGCTGTTGGCAACACCCTCCCAACCTTTTGTTTAAATTAGCTCCACCCTCCCAATGCATGTTATAACTTCAGATACATGAAAATGATGACTAGTACAAGCAAATGCACAATGGTACAACCGTAGTAGACTGGCTGCATGCAGTGCTGCCACCCCAGGCGTGGTCTTGGTAGGAACAGACTAGAGCGTCCGACAGAAGGCAGATGCCTTGGTGCTGGGGAGGCCAACATGTGTCCGTCTCTGCTTCCCAAAGCTGGTGAAGATGAATAGAGGGGTGGTCAAGGACCGTGCCACTGCAGCCTGGAGTGTCCCGTGTCATGAGATGCGCGCTGTGGCGCGCGTCTCCAGTCCTCCAGCACAATTCCCATCGGCTGGATCAGTTGACGATAACAGGCCGCGTGCCGTGCGGCCACCCCGAGCGTGCCCTTGGTGGGAGGCCATTGCGCATCCATCACCGCTTCCCGAGGCCGGCGTTGTGGAAGGGGAAAGATGTGCTGCAGCCGGTTTCCAGGCTTGGAGACAGGCTGCAGCACGGAGGTGTTCACCTACTTGGTCATCGATCATGGTCGCGCGCTATTGTTTGAAATTAGTTTGTGCTAAATGACAAATTATGTTCATGCCAAACAGCAATATTAAACACACAAAACATCACTTACATCACCATCATCTGCAGATTTGTGATGAACAGTAGGGACAGAAGTTTCCTTCAGTTGAAAGTTCTTGGGCAAAGGACTCCATCGTGAAATTATTTGCACAAACTACAACTTTATTTGACAATATTATAGGACATTGCCATCAAAAATAAAAATTCAATTAGCCCACACATCTCTGTTCTCTGTGACTGTTGTAAAAACAGCAGAACAAACATGCTCTTCCTGTAATACAGTTGGTGAAGTCTCCACTTGAGTTACCAGGTGAGGGGCTGGGCTCGTCTAACACGTTGCTAGGTTACCCGGATTGTGACATAACAATGTTTTTGAAAAAGCTCATTTGCTGACACTAACAAAACATTTACATATTGCCAAAAAACAGCTGGGAGTATTTTTTATTTTTTGGGGGTAGAAACCCAAATTGAAGCATAAAAACATGTAAAAAAATACATTTTGTATAATAGGTCCCCTTTAAAATAGTGTAGACCAATGAATTTCTATTCACATCAGATGTAAAACCTATAAAAATAACTTAAAATGGTAATATTTAACAGCTTCTTTCGTCTTAATAAATGGTGTATCTGTGTAGGCTCATAATATAACTATCATACAGATAAAACACAACCTAATGTTTGTTTCTCTAAAACTTTTAAAATATCCTTACTTCACTTCGGTAACAGAAGCCAAACATCCAGTGAATGTCTTTTTGTGCATCTGTCTTCTAATTTGTAGTATTTGAATGTGTGCGTGTTGTTTTCGCACAGGCAGCCACCAGATGTGACAGTATGACACTGACGCCAGGTCAGTGGCTTGGCTTGCCAGCTGTTGCTGCTGTCACTCTTTACAGACATGAAGACCCAGCACTGGTAGGCTCACACCTCCTTCATTCAAAGTAGAAGCTAGCTTGTTTTGGCATGTCTTTGGCTGCGTCCAAATTCAGGGACTGTGTCCTTCGAAAGACCAGGCCTACCTGGTCTAGGTGGGCCGGGTCCTTTTTTCAACTGCGAAGACCAGAAGAAAATGGCTGTCAGTTTGGATGGTCTAGCCTTCAGCTTTATTCCTGCCCTTACCCCGATGTATGTCCTGTTGCCTAGCAACCATAACGATGCTAAGCAGAAGCAAAAAATAGATTGAAAGTAGCAAAATATTAATGTATTAATTTTATTAATATTATAAATTAACAAAATTAGCTTTGAGGCATTTTTGAACTAAGGGCCCTGCCGTACATGCATGTTTTTTTCACCATACGGGCTTGTTGGATTTATAACAAGAATAATATTGTCTAGACAACTACAAACACAACTGCTTTAAACTTAAAATTTTTATACCGCCAGATTTTTATTCAAAACTGTATTCCTTTCTCTCATTTCTTCCACCATTACAAGCAAAAAAGAAATCTCTGCTTGGCCCGCAATGTACTGTATCTTGGGATAGGGTGTGCCGAGATGGATCTATTAGACCCGTCACTTAAGTCAGGCAAAAAAAAGAGGATGCATTTGTGGGCTACAATTGCAGGAGTCTTCGAATTTGGACAGCCTTCTGCACAGCACAGTGACGTAAGCGGACGACTAATTTGGCCTTTCGAAGGATGAAGACCCTGAATTTGGACTCAGCCTTTAACCCCGTGAACAGTCTTGGGACTTACTGCCTCACTGGTCTTCATACGTCTGTTTTGTCTCTTAGTCTCTGGCAGCAGGTCTGACCTCCAGCCAGCCGGTGGAGAAGCTGCGAGCGCTCCCTCTTTGGCTCTCCCTGCAGTATCTTGGTCACAACGGTATTGTTCAGAAGATCAGTCACGCCACATCCCTGGTGAGCTAGACTTTACCATCCACTTCAAAGAGTCTAGATAAATGTAAACCATTTTAACTGGCCTTTTTCTGTCATCATTGCCCACTTCCAACAAACAAGCGATGATTATTAAAGTCTTTGTTTGTGTTCTTGCTACAAATGTATCTCATAAACCAATGAATGAATTTTTGTAAAATCACTGAATGAACATTTGTAACTTATTACCTTTGGGAGTCAACTCAATTTAAGAAGGCAGCTGCTACTAAGCAACCTTATCTACACAAATGTGTACAACCTAGCTGAACTGACAGATATTGAACTAAATTTTGGTGTGGTTCTAGCTTAGATTGATCTCCAACCCCTACTTTGAGTGAGTGCTAACTTTGTTTAAATGTTTCCTCTAAATATTTGGGCTCAACTCTGTCTGTGTGTCTGTTTTAATATGAGAGCTTGGATTAAAGTTTTATTATAAACTAGTGGAGTTGAGCATGTTTGTCTGGTAGTAAACTTAATCTTATTAACCAGTGGGCAAATTATAAACTTTCAGAAGTTTATCGCTGGATGTACATCTGATTAACTTTTAGAGTTGATCTAATTCAATATGACTGTCAAAACTAAGTGATGTTAGCAAAAATAAAATTATCTGGGACTTGGTCAATTTTATAGATATCGAGGAAAATTTTTATCCAGTATTAGCTGAGTTATTCACAACACATAATGTGACCTTGACATCTTGTTATATTGCAAGAGACATTCCTTGCATGATATTATTGTCTAGGTTTGACTAAAATAAATAAACCTCTGTATTTTTTTTTTACCATAAAATTATCCCAATCTAAATTCCTGGCATGAAAGGCAGCAGGTGATATGCGTTCCTTTAAGGATTCCTTGGTCTTTTAGTTTTGATTTTTTGCAAAAAAATGAATCTATAATTGTGGATGAATCTTGTAATCATACACAACATATCTGACCTTTTTTATATATTTTTTTCTTACAGAGCCAGCAACTCCTGCTGAAACTGAAATCTGTGGCTTCTATTAAAACATTGGTAGGTGCTCGCTACATGTGTGACTGGTATTAATAATGTCTGATTTGGAGTTTAGATTTGTTGGAATAGTACAGATCACCATGTTGAAGTGAAAAGTCACCTGCAGCAGGGTACTGTGAGCGTGATTTCTAGAACATTCATACAGGAACTCAGTGACTTGTACAGGGTCAGATCAGGATCTTTTCTGATTGAGCCAATCCAAAGTCTTTTAGGTGAGTTTTTAATGCTGCCATCTGAGAAAGTTTACTGTCTGTATTGCAATATAACATCAAGATCTTTGTAACATAATATGTGGCTGTTCAAAGACAAAACTTGTTTGTTTTTGTAGGATGTTTTTGAGGCAGAAATCTCTCTTGTTGAGGCTTTAAAAATGGTAATGTCTGATTTTGCTGATTTTTAAAGCAGGGCACAGATTTGGTTTTAAGGCTTGTTCGTTGGCACCTGCTAATATGACAAACACTGTGCTCACACAATTCCCAAGAAGGGATTTAGGCCTTGTCCACACAGAAGATTTTTTATTTTTTGATGTAAAAATGTTGTTTTACAAAAATCTTTTTAGTTGTTATTTCTAAAAGTAAACACAGTACTGTTCCTAGAAATGTTTTCATCCATATGAAAAGGCAGAAAATGACCCAAATTACTTTAGTAAATAAACTTGGCCTGTAACGCTGTCAGAAAAATAAATCAAACAGGAAACAAGACATGCAGCATGTAAAGCTTACAAAAACAAAGCATAAGAAAACAAATTAAGCATGATGAATGAAAAAGCAAAAAAAATAAAACAATCCTGTTTATAGACATAGTGGAACTTCTACTACATGTTGCATAAAACTACCACACCACAAAGTGTAGGATAGTTAGTGCTGACTAAGAGTCGATTCAAATACTTCAACATATTGAATGCTTTTCAAGACCAGAATCCACTGAGAGACATCTGGAAGAAAAGGTTTTCCTAATGATGTTCGAAACATCGCAGGCTCAATTCTTTAGTCTTGGTTTTTTAAAATGTTTCTCATTTCCTATATTTTTTATGTATAGTAATTATACAGTGTAGTATTTTTCTTCATTTGTTTTTGTGTTCGTAGTAGTAGTAGTAGTAGTAGTAGTAGTAGTAGTAGTAGTAGTAGTAGTAGTAGTAGTAGTGGTAGTGGTAGTGGTAGTGGTAGTGGTGGTGGTGGTGGTAGTAATAGTGATAGTGATTAAAACCTTTCTGGTCATAGTGCAAAAATTAGGGGTTTTTGCTCTGCTCTATTTAAGGCAGTTGTTTTCCTCAGTGTTGTCTGTTGATCTTAAATATACTAATACCAGTATTTGTACTGATATGGTGGGCTCTAACCTGTACTCGTACTTGTAAATGTGTGCTGATATCACAGTACCAATACTGATCTAGTGCAGTCACATTCACCTCTCATAGAAGAACAATGTCAGTAATATAGAATTATTTTGTTTTTTTCATCTGGTTGTTTTTATCCACACTTTATTACTTTATGATGATAATGTGATAAAGTTGATTAATACTTTCTTAAACTGCAAATGATCTAATCTCCCTAATCTAATTTCTAATCTATGATCTAATTTCCCTCTGGGATCAATAAAGTATTTTTGAATTGAATTAAATAAACAAAAGTAGTAGAAAAAGAAGCCATGTGAAGGGTTTTAAAGTGAATAATGGTGAAAAAATAAAGCTTACTGCAAATTCTGCTCTGAAAAGTGGATCAGATGTGGTTCTATTAAACCATGTTTTGTTCAGTAACATATAAAACAACAGAAGAATAGAACCATTGGCTCTTAGGTGCCCCCTGGAGACAGAGGCAGGTTACTGTATGTCTCATAGGTGGTATTGGTACATCCTAGTATCCAAAAGTGTTGCTCTAGTGAAGAAACTAGGGTCTGTAGCACAAACACAAGCATGTAAACAGTCATTACTGACTACATGCATGTCACATGTTATTTAGGCTGTCTACATGTGAACACTAGGGTGGTGTTTTAAGATTCTCATTCTGCAACCCAATCATCTAATTCCCTATAACTGACCCACACAGAGGCGGTGTAGAGCAAGTCATCACTTTCTGTCTTTAACCACTGTCCCATGGGTAATGTAGATAAGATTCAGATGGAACTTACAGATGGTGACACTGAGTACTTGCAGCTGTATGAGAAGTGGTGGATTGTTATACAAAGTGATAGTATGCTAAGGACACTAAATTTAAAAGAGCTTCTATTAAGTACCATAAAGTACCAGTCCTATTTGAGCACTGGCTCCTAATGACTCTTAAAACACTGATTTTTTTTTAAATATAAAGTTTTACATATTCTAAAAACTGTTTCTGTGTGGATAGGATCTACTTCCACTGTGGTCCAGATGCAGTGAACAATCGGGGTTTTGGGGAAACTGTCCAACACAGAGGCACTAGGGCTCAGTGTAGCTTTGAAAAAGAAAATTAAAGCTGTTAAAGCCTCAAGTGCCACTGTGTCTACAGAATATGTTTGATTGTCCAGATATGTTAGACTATCTTTCTGTACTTCTTGTTAAAATGAGTGTGGGTTATTTTGGTTCAAGGGCATGGTGTTGCCAAGGCCATTCTAATCTCCAGGTCTGATCTGCAGACGTTCTCATACTTTCTGTTGTAGGTTGGAACAAGTCTGAGCCCTTTACCTTACAGCCTTCCCCAAACCCACCAGTGCTTCTCTTCCCTTACTTCTCTTTCCTGAACATTTCTGATCTTAATTATCAAGTAGAAAGATGAAAATGCAGCAGTAGCAGCTGCTACAACCATCTTATTGTAGCAGACCATTTAAGTTAAGAATGTTCTTTTACAAGATGTTTTCGAGTTCCTGTAAGGGGCAAATATACATTTATTTACTTTATTTAAAAAAGCATTTATTGTTTTATTTTGTAAAATTAAAAATACATATCTGCCATAAATTAATAAAAAATGTCATGGTCCATCAGCTGTCTTGATTTCTATACATCAGAGGTTGACCAATAGGTTTTTTTATGGTCGATGCTATCATTGACAAACACTCTTAGATTAGACATTTAATGTGTGTTTTTAACCTAATGGTTATTTAAATTAAAAAAATCTGTGTTTGTGTGTTCAACAGATGGAAGATGAACAAAGCTCTCCTGTTGTGCTGTTTAAGTTTACCCAGGAAATGAGTGCTGGTAATGTTGCACACAACTGAGAGAAACACATTTTAAATTTACACAATAATTATTAAAGGTTAAATTAGTACTGCATCAGAACTGCTTTAATCAGCTTTATTTTTGAGATGGGACAAATAAAATTAAGCATGGAGATCAGCTGGAGTAGGGCCTAAAAAGTAAACTGGTTTTCTCTGCTCCATCTTAAAACAGAAAAACACTTTTTTATCCAAACTTATGATTTATGGACAGTTTTATGATTCTTGCATTAGTTGTCAGACAATGAAAACTGAGTTAATTTTACCCTTAAGACTTGTGTGCACATAATTAAGTCAGCTAAAATTGTCAGTGCAGCAGATGAAAAAGGCAAGACATTATTTAAATTAAAATTATGCACATAGTTTAATCACAGAAATGGAACCTCACATTAAGCAGACACATCTGTTGAAAGCAACTTAATAGTTAAAAACATCTTTTGAGCTTTATTACAGTAAGAAACCCTGACTCTTGCTCTTAAGCCAGTATTGCACTGAGCTGCAGCTTTTGGAGACCAGTAATGACTCAAAATTGGTAGAAAATAGGTAAACTTTTATTTTAACCTTAACCCAAACTCACTGAATTATGTGTTTGCAACCAAGGAACCAGTGAGCCATGCAGTTATTTTTTTATCTGCCCAAATTTTAAAAATGATGGCCTATGTTTTGTGCACAGTATCCATCTATCCATCCATCCATCCATCCATCCATCCATCCATCCATCAAACCAGGCCTTGTCCAACAGAGGACAGTGACCTCATCTGCTTTGTACTCTGCTGTGAACTGTTTCAATGAAAGCTGGAAGTCATGGCACGATGACTCACTCATGACCACATCATTCAAAAATAACAGACACGGAATCCTAAGGTCACCAAACTGGACCCCTTCCGCCCCCTGGCAGCACCAAGAAATTCTGTTCATAAAAGTTATGAACAACACTGGTGACAACACGCAGCCCTGGTGGAGTCTGACTCTCACCCTGAACAGGTCCTACATTTTGCTGCCAGACCCAACCGGAACATAATGGATGGATAGATGAATGCATATTTAATTCAGAATACAACATAGTAAATAAATAAAAAGTTTTAAATAATTCTACATTGTTTTCCAACATAAGGCAATTAAAAAAAACTCAAAAAAGACAGAATAAGAACAACAAAATGCTATCAAATTAAGTGGTATGAATTAAAAAAAAACAATTAGAAGAGCATTTTGTGTTTTATATGGGTAAATGCCAGTAGAAGACAAGATATAAAAAGAGCATTTTTAAGAGGCTACTGAATCTCTTAGAAGTAGAGATGAGCAGAACTTTGTCTGGAAAAATAGTCTGGAAATAGTGGAATTTTTTACAATAATGCAACTCATGCAAAATTGGGATTATCTCATCATTTGCAGTTCATAATATCAAAAAATGTCAAGATTCTGGAGAAATCTCTGTTCACAATAGACAAGTGAAAGCCTGTCAGTTGAGCAGTCAGTGTTTCTGTCAGCCATGTTTTAGCAGACAACCTTTAGTCTGTCCCACCATGCGAGCTGTTCATGTGAAAATGGAGAAGTGATGCTTAAAGTAGATGTCCTTATATCAGGAATAACAGCTATTTCTTCCAACTGTTTTAGTAATGATGAACATTTACTGAGATAAAACCAGATTTTTTTTTTAAAGAAAAATTCAAGCATCTGTTAGAACAGGTGTTTTAAATTTTCATCTCCTGTTGTTTATTCAGGATCAGGTGTGGGCTCAGTGGACGGTTTCTGTTCTGGAGAGAAAAAAGTACTGGATACCTTCAATAGATGGGTAAATGTTTCACTCCTGTAAGAAAGTCCTTGTAGATGTGCTAATGCGAATATAACGGCATCAGTAGTTTTTTTTTTTAAGATTGTGTTTTAGGGGTATAATAACAGTACTAATCTGTATAAGGAACCAATTAATGAATTTTAACAAAACTTGTAAATCACTGGATGTAGTTACCACAACCAACTGATCTTAAATACACAAAAATGGGTATAGCTGAGCTAGTTTTACAGACATTGAGGTTCAGTTTGATGTGAGAGTAGCTGAAGGTCATTCCTAACCCATGCTCTAAAGCAGGGCTATTCAACAAAGGTTCAATCTGTATGAATGAAATCTGTTGTGTTTGTGTACACTTCAGATTAAATTTGAATCATTTTAAAACTTTGTAATGACCAGATTGTCTTCATTATGTCCTGATGTATAAAACTCTAGAATTGAAAGGTGGTGGACTACTTTTTTTTTTAAACCAGTTGTTGTTTTTTTTTACCTCAAGTCTTTTTAATTAGTTTATTGCCATTACTTTCATCAAGTGTCTACCACATTTTCTTCTGCTTTTATGGATGTAGCTGGGTGAGCAGCTCGCTCAACTGGTTCCCACCAGCGGAGTAGATATTGTGGAGCTTGAAGATGAAGGAATCTGTGTTCGTTTCAGCCCCATCCTTACTGCTGCAGGTAATAGAAGCATACACAGATGTGAAACACTTTCTCTGTGTGTTGTTTATATTCTATGTTGTAAAAACTTTCCCAGAAAGGGTGAAAGGATCAACAGGAAACTGACATAATTTTTTTTCATCCATTCAGTTCTGGGCACCCAGCAGAAAGATGTTGACGACTTGCTGGAAAAGCTTGTGGAGCTGGTGCCAAAAATGTCTTCCACCATGCGTTTAAGACAGGATTTCCAGGATGAGACCCACCACCATTCCCCCTCACTCAGATATGTAGAGTGCAGCTGGCCTGGACTTGGAGCTGTCCGGTAAAACATTCGGATAACTATTGTAAAATAATCAGATTTTTGTGTACTTGCTCTTTTAGTGGACTTTTTGCATCCTCAAACTTATTTTTCTGTTTATCATCAAGCTCATTGGAACATCTGTTTGCACACTGTTCTTATTAGGCAGGGTTTGGGTATAGTTGTGGTGTTTGATTATTTTTTGTTCCCCATCGCAAATTAAGGAATTGGAAATAACATCCAAGTTGAGGAGTTTAAGTATCTTTGAGTCTTGTTCACGAATGAGGGAAGAATGGAGCGGGAGATGGATAGGCGGATCGGTGCCGTGTCTGCAGTGATGCGGGCGCTGTACCGGTCTGTTGTGGTGAAGAGAGAGCTGAGCCAGAAGGTGAAGCTCTGGGTTTACTGGTCAGTCAACGTTCCTACCCTCATCTATGGTCATGAGCTTTGGGCAGTGACCGAAAGAACGAGATCACGGATACAAGCGGCCGAAATGAGTTTCCTCTGCAGGGTGTCTGGGCTCTCCCTTAGAAATAAAGTTTTGCCACCCTCAGATGGACCAAAACGTGGTCTGGCCCATGGACTAAAGCTCAAAGCAATTCAGTTACTTAAGAATCGCTAAGAGTTATTCTAATTTTGAAAGTTTATTTACTTTTGACATAATAAATTGCTAATGCATAAAAAGTTTCCAAAGATTTAGATTTTCTGCAGTTGTTTTGCAGCCTCTGAGAAAACAAGCACTTGGAGGTGAACAAGCAGTAATTGAACACTTATTTTCTACCTGCTGTTGTCTCTACATAGTAACTGCGTGTGTTTTTATTCAGGTATGAGACACAGGCTGAAAGAATGGTTGAGAGTAGAATGAAGCAGGAGCCGGACAACACGAACAATGAGCTGTTGAAGAAACTGCAAGAACTTGATACTGACGTCATCTTCTCCAAAGGTTGGCACTTTCTCTCACATCTGGGTCATAGTGGGACGCACTGCGTGTCTTCATTAGCTTTTCTGTTTATTTTTTTCTCATCTTAGGCTCAGAGTTTGTGTCAGAAGAGAACTGCATCTTTGTGGGCATGGTAACTGAAGACATTGATGTGTCAGAGCTGGTGAATACAATTGTTTCCCTGGGGAAGGAAATCGAGGAGAGTGGAAGGGTAATTGTCGTATTTCTGTCTACAGGATACCTGAGACCTGTAAATACTCAGAACAAGTGGTGAATGGGTTATTTAAGTTTTAACTTTGCTTAGTTCAGTTGATATAGTGGCCTTTAAAGCCAAAGTAGGTAACTTTTATAAAAATGTATTTTTTACATATACATAAAAATGGTCACTAAGTCCTGACAGTAGAATATGAGACCGATAATCTGTGACATCAAGCTCCTCTGGCTCCTCCCAGTGGTCCTACAGCCATTTGCAGAAATACACTGCTGCAGGTCAGAAACGATCAGAACCAGGTGGAAATCCTTACTGCCTTCAGTAAGCATATGAAAGAACAAACATTGTTGATAAGATCAAAAAGTCTAATTTCCTCCTGTATGTTTGGGCCCAGCTTTTGTTGTTGTTCTGCATCACAACACTGAACAGCTGTGATTCTGTCCTTCGCAGTTGTTGGAGAACATGACGGAGCGGGTGAGAAAAGGCATCCTGGAGGCAGAGCTGCAGCTGCAGAAGGCCAGTGAGGAGAAACTCTTAGAGGAGGTGTGTGAGTGTGTCCCAGCTGCTCATGTTTGTTTGCCTGCTCGTTTAATTAAGTTGTGAGTATTAAATAGGAGCCCATGTGTTGTAGGGAATGCTGAGACAGCTTCCTCTGGTTGGCTCCATGTTAAACTGGTTTTCTCCAGTTCAAAGCTCCATAAAGGGGAGGACCTTCAACCTGGCAGCAGGTACTGTACTCTCTGCTGTTGTAGGCTTCATGATTCTTCCTGTAATCTTACTCAATCTTACACACTCAGCATGCACCTTATTTAGGTAGTTGGGGTTGTTTAAATATCAGCATTCTTGCTTTTTTACCTCTACTTCATGACACTTCACTGAATCTTCATGGAGTTATGCAGAACATATTATCTGACAGTATATTCATACATAATGGATAAGTCCGACACAAAATGAAAAGATCATGTTTTTAATGAATCGTGTGCAAACACAGCATATTATTCACAGATGAAATGTAGTGCAACACTGTCTTGATGCAACTCAGTTATCCAGGTAAAAAATCAAAGGGAAAAAACAGTAGGTCCTCTGGACAGGTTCTTCTTTAATTAAATGTTTCATCTCTTCTCCAAGAGACTTCTTCAGTCTGAGGAGTTTCAGGTGAACTCAGCCTTATAAGCACTGCCTCCACATGGAGGACAA